>MDKI01264834.1:0-10012 GCA_005239505.1 Nicotiana paniculata
ACATAAACATGGAGATTCACATAAAGACAGATTTGGAGTACACAAAGACATGCTAGATGGAATTAAAGATTCTAGTTACATGTTGAACAATAGTATAGTAAGTAAAAGCAAATTAGAAACACAATTAACTACATCAGTAATAGAAACATGTTGGTTTGAGAGCTGAAATATGAATTAGAACATACCAGTGAAGTGAAAAAAGCAGTAACACAAAGCAGAAGATAGGAGATGCATAGTAGTTATCCTTGGCTTACAGCCGGCTAACTTAGAGTAGTAGCAAATAGAAGAAAGAATAGAGAGAGTAGCAAGTTTTAGTTGTGAGAGAGAGAGAGAATTGAACAGTATTGTTCGTTCCTTATGCTAATAAAAGAGTATAGGTATTTATTGTTTAAAACAGGCAGAAAAAATAAGGTAAGAAGTACTAAAATGCCAATCAAAATCAATTAATGCCCGGACTCCCTTTAATTAGGGAGTCACAATTCAAACGAACACAAACTGTGCTAAACAAGGAAAAGAATCAATCAGAAACTGATTTTTACCGTAATAGGGGTAGTAAAAGTATATGGCATGCAATTAGGACTAAATACATAATACACAATTAAGGAAAATGTATATTAAACAGTTGACAGCATATTTATGCATATAGAAATAGACAGAGTACAGTTTAAGAATTTCGAATGAGATTCAAAATTATAGAACCAGTACCAATTAAAGAGAGTATCACACAAGTAAGAAAATAGTTCAAAAATTAGCAAACCAGTATCATTCAAAGGGAAATATCCTAATTTTGAGGGAAATCAAAATCAGTAAAGGACATAGAGTAAAAAATTAATAAATCTTTAATCAAATAATACTGAAATAACATATGTTAAGCAAGAATCAGAAAACCCTATGTAAAGTAAGAATCACACAAAGTCGGGAGTTCAAACTAGAGCATAGTATATATCAAAGCGGGATAAACATAGCATATACAAGAATCTGAAACTCTAACAAGGCATATAGGGTAAAAAGAAAATCACAAGAAGCACAGATCGTTTCATAATAAACAAGTACACATATAGATTGAACAAACACATTATCAGAGACGGCCTAAAATTAGGGCTTTTTGGCATAATAAGTCAGATAGCAAGAAAAACATAAGAGGATCATTCAAACATAGTAGAAAGTACTTTAAATCAGGAGAAGAATCATTTTTGAAAAGGGGTTAAGAAACCCTAGTTTTGAAAGTGAAGAAATCGTTTAAGAACAGAGAGATTTCTTTGAAAAAAACATGTAAAACCCCATAATAGTCATAGATCTTTTACAGATCTAAAGAATCGGAAGGTTCAGAGTCTAGGGTTTCCAAAAGGAAGCCGGAAAAAAGGAAGAAAACTCAAAGATATTACCGGTCTTTGGCCGGAAAAGGGTAGATCTTACTCGACCAGCCATAGATGGTCGGAAAAATGGCATGAGACCGGAGAGATTAGTGGAACCGCCTCTGTTTCACCTGAGAGTCTCAAATCATGACACAAGTGCAAAGGATGGAGCCATAGGGCTGGCAGGAGGTGAGACCTCCATGGTTTCCGGCGAGGAAGTGGGCGGAGAAGGGAGGACAAGGCCCAGTGGACGAAGAGCTTAGAGAGAAGGGAGAGAACTCAGAGAGACGGCTAAGAAAATGAGAGGGGGGAAATGAGACGGGGGAGGGTAGTCTTTAGGTCTTAATTCGGTAAGGTCGAATTTGGACCGTTCATTTGAATTAATCAACGGTTCAGATTAATAGATGCTTGGACTGGGTAGGATTTTAGGTCAGGGCTGGGGTGTTTGGGCCAATTTAATCAGGTGGGTTTGGGTTTAATTAGGGGCTATAATTTAAATAAAAATGGCTAGTTGTTAAATACTCAATTAAAATGTTAAAATGCTCAATTAAAATTAATTAAAAGTAACTAATAATTGAAAAAATGAAATTGATGATTAAGAACTTAAATAAAAAATGGTTAATGAGGATTTAAAAATATAAATGACCAATTTTTAGATAGTAATAGCATAAAACATATGGTTAGGCTATAATTGCAAAATTATTGCAATTGTAGCCAAAAAGTGCCAATTTGACCAGTTGTGAAATAATTTAATCTTAACAAAACCAAAAATAATGTATTAGGTCAAGAAATGTCTTTGAAATCATTTTTAATGCAATTTATAATTAATTATTAGAGATAAAAATACTGAATAAATTAGAAATAAATTAATAAAAATATGAGAAAATTATGGAAAAATACCAATTGTTATGGAACTTGATTTTGAAGGTATATATGCAAGTTTAAAAATAGTTTTGAGGAAAATTGGGTATCAACAGCATAGAGGGGGAAAAAGGAAAGGGTGCAAAATATCAAACAAAGCACACTCGGGCAAATTCACAAAACGGTTTATAATGGTAAAAGCCTATAATCCCCAGCAGAGTGGCCATGTTGTCGCGCCCCCTCTTTCCTCGTGGAGATCGGGTTTATGACATTCGGTTGAGACAACTCTTTCCTTTTGGGAAAAGGGTTTGTGTTTTTGAGAGTCGCCACCTAACGATTTTTAAAAGGTGCGTTAGGACACTAAAGGGGTTCATTTACAACTACGTTGTTAACTAGTGATAGTGTAGGGGCTTGACATTTTCCTAAGGAGAAGGTGTTAGGCACCCCTCAGGATCCACAAGTGTGGTTCCCGGCCAAACAGCTATTGTGAATTTGTACGGCTTAGCAAACAAACAAATAAAGGCTCAAATAAGAGGGGTTTTAAGTCATAAGCATGCAGATGTTTGAAAATAGTAAAGAAGGTTATATTTTTGAAAGGATTATGATCTAAGCATATAAAGGGTATCCTAGGTTTATAATAATATGGATCACATCAATGCAATATCCGGTAATCACTCCTCGAAGAGGGGCTACACGTGGTATTAGCGCACCGGTCATCATATCCATATTCTACCCTTTCCCACCCCGTGAAAGTATTAAATTGAGTGTTGGTCTCGACCTCTATTGCATGTTGTTACCCGTCCCTTCCTATCAGTCCCGTAGGAAATTAGGACTTCTATCCTAAAGGGAGGTGCTAGGCAGACCCTTAGGTTTTAAAGGTAAGAATCCTAGGGCGACAGATAACAAAACAGGTAGGACTGCACATAAGGGAAGAACATCGAAAGCAATTAAGGGGCTCAAGTATACCTCCACACACAGTACACAAAAACAGCATGACTCATACACAGTTAAGGTCCAGATTCAGGTTCATATCCTAAGCATGGTATCTAAGTGATAACACAAAGACAACTTTATTGCATAACTCAGAGAGGAAGTCTTAATCATGCTTGCCTACTGGTTTTAAACATGTTGGCAGTTGAACACTAATCACAAAGGACAGTTCTGGTTTTATTTCTTTATGGCTGATTACCTAAGACTTGCCTAGGCGGGGGACAGTGTATACTAATTATCTGAATTATTATAGGGACTGTTGCAAATTATTACCTACACATGCTGTTCTAGATTGTTCAGAACACATAATTGTTGTCAGTTGTTGCGAGAATTGAGTGAAGTTGTTTTATTTATTTTCATGCATCAGTAAGTGTATTTAAGCGAGTAAGATGCAATCCTTAGGACATGGTATCTAGTGCACAGAGATGCAGAATAATGCAGAATCAGAAGCCTAAACATGATCTCTAAATGCACAAATATTGCATTGTTTAAACATGGTTCAGGAGATGTAAACATGACAGGTTTATTAGTGTTGTTTATCCTAAACAAGATCTCTAAGTGTACATAGCAGCGTATAGAATGATTGTAAAGTACTGGTTATTAGCACATTTTAGCACAGGACTTTCGAAAGGAGATGCCAATAGATGCAGAAAACAGTAAGTGTAAAACCTAGGGAAAATGGTCTCTAATGTATGATCTTGCACATATGAGTCCTAAGCATGGTTTCTATTGCGCAAATATGGAATAAAACCTAATAGCATGGATTCTACCCTCTAATAGTTATAGCATGCATATTTACCCCTCCCTTTTCACTATCCATCCCCAAAGAGTTGTTTACAACAATTATTACAGGCCATTTGCATGAATTACACAATGAAAAGAAGAAGTTATACTATAGAGAGCCTACTGATAGGCCCAGAATCTCCAGAATGCCTCATTGCCATTCTATTCACAACCTTTCACATGATCCAGGTGTGTCAGAGTTCCCTAAGGATCTCAAGGGATCCCGGGCAGTGCTCACACCTAGATTTCATAGCCAAGATAGAGTAAGTGCAGTGTGGAAGAGCCAACCTTAATGTGTCAGAGTTCAGAGGGAGCTCATAAGGGTCCCTAAGCAGTCACACATTAAGGGGGCAGAACCTAGACTTCTAAGAGTATGTGAGAGTGCTTGATATAGTTTAGAAAAGAGTTGAATTGAAAAAGAGTTTGAAAATGGTTATGGAGAGTGACATAAGAGTTTGCTTTGGGGAAAACCAGTTTGAAAGAAGGTGAGTAGGACAATCTCAGAATCAGAATAGCACACATAAACACAAACAGGGGAATTGGGTACAATTTGTTCACATGTGAAAGCACATTTTGCACACTGGTAGACATCAAAGAAAGTATTACAAGACTTAAACAGTCATAGTACATTCTATCACAAAATGTTCATGCCAGGAGCTTAACAGCATTAGATTGAGGGATGCCAAACGGGTTCGCACATTAAGTTCAGGGAAGGGGTTTAGGATTACTTAGTAGCTAGGGGGATCATGAATACATGCTGACAATGTACTAGGGTTAGGGAGTAAGGCAGAATTGTAACAAACAAATAGGAGGAGTAGTAGACATGCTGAAATAAGGGGAAGGGAACTCACATAGATAGAATAGATATGCTAGCTACAGGGTAAACAGTAGAACCACAAGTAGAAGCACAAAAGGAATAAGAGAAAGTGCAATACGAACATAAACATGTTTGTTTGGATGTTGTAAATGAAATAGAAGACATACCAGCCAAGATTGAGAGAATAGAACAGTAGTGTGCAAAGAAGTAGAGCAATAGGACAGTAGTGTGCAGAGCAAGAGAGCAGTAGAGCAAGTAGAGCAAGTAGAGCAGTAGAGCAGTAATAAGTTACTCAGTCTTGGCTTTCAGCCGACTGAGTAGCCAGTAGTCAATAAGAGAGAGTGTGTAGGAAAGTACGGGAGAGAGCAATGAGTATGCTTGTGTCTGTGTCTCTGTGTGTGTTCGTTTTGCTAAAGAGAGTAAAAAGTATTTATAGTTTTGAAAACGAGTAAATAAATAAGGTAACAAGCAATAATTGAGCACAATTATAGGGAGAACACCCAATTAGAGTTAAATAAGGGAAAGGAATCAACTATAAACTGATTTTACCCCAATAGGAGTGGTAAAAGCATGTAACATATAATAAGGACCAAATACATAATATTTCAAGTAAGGAAAATATATACTGACTATTTGAAAATATGTTTACGCACATAAATAAAGTAGAATACAATTGAGTTCTAAAAAATTAGTCAAAGAATCACGGATGAGACTAAAAATCACAAGGAATCAGTGCTAATTAAGGAAAGTATCTCATGAATAAGGAAGTAATTCAAAAAATCAGTACAGAATCTCTAAGGAGAACATATACAAAATCATAAATTCGAAGAGATGCACGGAATCATCATAGTATTAGGTAAACAATGAATAATCAGACTTATTAAACACAAATAGGCACAAAAATCAGAGAAACCCTAAGTAGGAAATCATAGAAACAGTAGAAGGTCGAAACCCTAACAACAAAATCAAAGCGAGAAGCATAGAACTCAGAGAAAATACAGAAGAACATACAGATAAGCAAACATAGCAAATAATACGAACATAAACACTAAAAAATTGGGGTTTCATCAGAATAATTAGGGTAAAAGGGAAGACTCAAGCAAACGTTTAAAATCATACTGAGAATCATAGGTTAGTACTAAAAATCAGAAGATAAAGTATTTTAAAAAGGGGTTAGGAAACCCTAGTTTTAAAGATGAAGAGTCGTTCATAAACATGAGATTTTTTGGAAGAAAACGTGTAAAACCCTTAAGATACACATAGATCTATCACAGATCTAAAAAGATCGGACGATTTAAAGCTAGGGTCTCCAAAGAAAGCCCAGAAAGGAGAAGAAGATTTAAATATTACCTGCGTTTGGCCGAAAAATGCAAAGATCTTACTCGAAAGGCCATAGGTGGCCGGAAATATGGCATGGGACCGGAGATGGGAGTTGAACCGCTTCTGGTTCACTTGAGAGCCTCGAACGATGACACAAGTGCGAAGGGGGGAGCCATAAGGATGGTAGGAGGTGAGGCCTCCATGGTTTCTGGCAAAGAGGTGGCCGAAGAAGGGAGGTCAGTAGGTGGAGCGTCTAGAGAGTGAGAGATGAGAGAACTCAGAGAGACGGCTGAGTGAAATGAGAGGGGAAAATGAGACATGGGGGGTAGTCACTTAGGTCTTAATTTGGAAAGGGGGAATCTGGACTGTTGATTTGAATTAATCAAGGGTTCAGATTGAATGGGTGCTTGGGCCGGGTAGGATTTTTGGTTTGGGCTGGGTTATTGGGTTAATTAATTGGGTTGGGGTCCAGGTAGAATAATTGAATTAAAAGTGGTTATTTGTTAAATACCCTTTTAAAAATAGATAAATAATTAATAAAAATAGATAATAATTTTAAAAAAATGAAATTAAGTCTAAATAGGTGAAATTAAGGTGATTAAATAGTATTTAAAAATATAAATGACTGATTATTTGGTAAAAATAGCATAAAATGTATAATTAGGCTATAATTGCAAAGTCATCGCAATTATGGCCAAATAATGCCAATTTGGCTACTTTGTGAAATCATTAAATCCTAATAGGATCAAAAATGATATATTAAGCTAAGAAATGTTTTGAAATTATTTGTAATGCATTTTATGATTAATTATTGAATATAAATACTGAATAAATTAAAATAAATTAATAAAAATATGGAAAAATTATAGAAAAATACCAATTGATATGAAAGCATGTTTTCGAAGGCACATATGCAAATTTTAAAATAGTTTGAGGAAAAATTGGGTATCAACATCACCCCCGAGCCCGAATATGCAATTAGTTACGAAATTCGACCCCAATTGGAGGTCAAATTTAATTTTTACAAAATTCTCTAATTCTACCCAAATCCACAATTTTTACCATGAAAATTCTTGATTTTGGATTGAAAAGTGATGAAAATCATTGGGTAATTGAAAGAAATAAGTTTAGAATTATTTACCAATACTTTGGGGATGAATTAGTGTGAAGAAAATCTCCCCTAGGTCTTCTTAGTTTGAAAAATATGAAGAAGAAAGGATAGGGTTCTAATTAAGTGAACCCAATGCCCGACCCTCGCACATGCGGTGCTTGGGCCGCATCTGTGCATCCGCAGGTGCGACAGTGGGCCGCTTCTGCGGTCCTGCTCCTGTGATGAATATTCCGCATCTGCGGAACAAGGAACAATTGGCCAAAGTCGCACCTGCGAGCTCGCACATGCGGCTCAAGGCTCGCAGGTGCGGGCACACCAGAAATGGTGCACTAGCAGACTTGTTCAAGTTTAAAAACATCCCGAACTCTACCCGAAACTCACCCGAGCTCTCGGGGCTCTAAACCAAACATGCACGCAAGTCTAAAAATATCATACGAGCTTGCTTGTGCGATCAAATGATGAAAATAACATGTAAAACTATGAATTAAGCCTCAAAACTCATCATTTTTCTCAAGAACTCTTCAAGTTCACTATTTCTCAACCGGACGTCCGAATCACGTCAAATAAACTCCGTTTCTCACCAAATTTCACAGATAGCGTTCAAATACTATAAAAAATCTATACCGGGCTCCAAAACCAAAATACAGGCCCGATACCAATGGTTTCAAACGTAAATTCTTTTCTTTATTTCATTAATAATTCAACAAAATAATTTCTTTCAAAAATTGATTTCTAAGGCTAGGGACCTCGGAATTCAGTTCTGGGCATACGCCCAAGTCCCATATTTTACTGCGGACCTCCCGAGATTGTTGGAACACAGATCCGGGTCCGTTTACTAAAAATGTTGAACAAAGTCAACTAAAACCAAATATTAAATCCCAAAAATTACTATTTCTCATATTTTCACATAAAAGGTTTTCGGTTTTACGCCCGTACTGTGCGTGCAAATAGAGGTAAATAAAATTAATTTTTAAGGCTAATGAGCCTAGAACAGAGTGTTAATTAATAAAATGACCCCTTGGGTCATCACAGCTCGGAATAAAGCATCTGCGAACAAATGCCCTCAATCCACTCCTTGAGCCGAAGAATGGCCTTTGGAACTCGAGCAACAGCTACACCCCCACAAAAACTAGTGAGGAAAAAGGAGATGAATGTAAAATCGACATTTAAAGGAAAGTTGTGATTACGTGATACATTCCACTTCTCCGGGAATGGCCCAAACTCGGTAGGGATCAAGTTTTCGATCCTCACTCGGACGAAGCGTCTCTGCTAGCTCTAATCCCGATCCTCGTCGATGCTTGAGAATGGGGATTTGCTAGCCCGGTGTACAAGTTTTATCAATCCCATCGGAAGATTCGGGGACTGTACATGTGAAGTAGATGATCAATGGT
This sequence comes from Nicotiana paniculata, assembly GCA_005239505.1. Taxonomy (NCBI): domain Eukaryota; kingdom Viridiplantae; phylum Streptophyta; class Magnoliopsida; order Solanales; family Solanaceae; genus Nicotiana; species Nicotiana paniculata. The sequence goes on from MDKI01264834.1 coordinate 8,629, forward strand.
GAACCGACATGAGTCAATTTATTTTATGAAGTATCGAAGGAGGATTGAGATCCTCCACAACGACGGGTGGATCTGACCGAGGCATACTTCATACTCTTACAAAAGTTTAGAATGACCGGATCCACCGGGCCCAGTGTGAAGGGATAAGTGTAAGCACTCAGATACCCCTCCACGTGGGTAGTAATGACTTCCTCGGGCCCGGAGATTACTATGTTCTTATCCACCTAGCTGCAGTCCTTTCGAACCATAGGAAGGACTTCTTTGGTGATGGAGAAAATATACCTAGATACCGCCTCACATCGGTCTTACATGGACGAGGGATTTTCGACCTTAAAGTCATCCACAAATGAACATCCTCCGGGGACGAACATTTTCAAGGGAGGGTCGGCAGTCGGTTCATCGGTATCCATGCCCAGAGCAGATCTATCGATGACGACCACATTGAGAGTGGTATCCTCGACTTCGGTGGTCCGCTTTGAAGAAAAAGAAGAAGCAACTTTTTGGGGAATAGTTTTGGAAGTTTTCACCATTGTTATCTGGAAAAAGTCTGAAAAATATGAAGAAATGTTGGGTGATGAAAGGTAAAATCTTTGCTAAGAAAATCAAGTGCGCTGGTTTGGGAGAAAATAAGTAAAAGCTTGCAATTTACTGATAAATCTTGAATAACGGGGGTAAAAGGTTGGAGTATGAAGAAGGGAAGTAATATTCTGAAGATTCGAAGGAAGAAGCTTGGTCAAAAGGTAAAAAAATGAACGAAGCAAGGGAGTATTTATAGAGGCTTCATGTCGTTTCGCGTTCAGGGATAGCCTATCGATGACTGACACGCATTTGAAGTCATTATGACGCGACTGAGAGGGCATTCTGAATTGTTTTTCATTTTTGTCATGGCGTGTTGAAGAAGGGATCGAAGTGCACATGTCATTTCTCGTTGTTTCCATAAACTTACTCTCCGAGAAACGAGGGGTTTATCTGTATATGGGCGAAAACGAGCCTAAGGGATGCCTCGGTTCCCCATGAAGTAAACAAAGTGCGAGATGTGACGGTAAGGAACCGGAATTGAGGCAAGGAGGCCCTCGAGCCGGGGTCTGGCAAAACACCTGCCCTCGGGTGTATTGGGGCCATGAACCCCAGGTTCGGTTCAATACCTGATGCGAGACTAAAATGCATAGTGTAACATGTGATATACCGTACATTTGAGGTGCATTAATGATAAAAGTACACTTTTTATGTGCTTAATATAGTTTATTTTATGTGTAGGTGAATTGGATATGGAAACGGAGCTAAAGGGATGCAAATACGTCGAAAAATACGTGAAAGGAGACACCCGGGCGATAGCCGGGCGTTTGCCCCCTAAAGCCTGACCCTACCTGGCGTTAGGGGGCGT
>ML352877.1:2500-25177 GCA_005239505.1 Nicotiana paniculata
AGAATTTGGACAGCAGTCGGAACTATCACGACCCCAGACCACTCGGTCGTGATGGTGCCTATAATGGAACTAGGCCAACCGACACATTTTCAGAATAACTCGGCACTTCATAATAAAGGTGTTTTTGAAATATTAATTAATAAAACTTCATAGCATAAGTTTAAATAACAAGTGCAGAAAGAAAACAAAAGCCCGACATTGGGTGTCATAAGTCAAGAGCATCTACTAAGGAGTATCCGAAAATAACTAAGACTATTACAGCCTGGAAAAGAAAAACACAAATATAGTCTGAGGAAGATAAGAGGGAGAAGAGCAAAGCTGCGATTGCCATGCAGCTACCTTGCCGACTCCGAGTATCCACGACGGATGGAAGGATCAGCGCTCGCTATCACGTCCAGAAATCCCTGGATCTGCACACAAGGTGCAGAGAGTAATGTGAGTACGCCAACTCAATAAGAAATAAATGTAAATAAACACTGAGTAGTAAGAAACACATAAATCCACGTCATGAAATCACAGTAAGTATAGCATGCCTTCATAACAGTATATAAGTCAAATCCTCTCGCTTAAAACCCAATTTCAGTAAATATCATTTGAAGATATTTTTCCAACAGTTTTAGAAGAGTTTCAATGAGGTTTAGAGTAAAAGTGATGAAAATCATAAATAGCCTCTTGGGAAAACATGTATCACAAACCGCCCCTCGGGCATACATCACTCAGAATCAGCCCCTCGGGCAACCTCACGATCACTCGTAATCAGCCCCTCAGGCACATCATGAATCAAGAAATAGCACCCTCGGGCAACATCATATTACTCACTCAGGATACCCGCGCTCACTGGGGTGTACAGACTCTGGAGGGGCTCCTACATCCTAAGCGCTATAAGAAGCCATCTCGTGGAATAATCAATCAGGCCCTCGGCCTCTCATATATCATAAATCAGTACCACATGCTGCGGCACACATCCCGATCCCATGATATCCTCACAACATAGGCCCTCGGACTCACTCAGTTAGAAACCTCTCAAGCCACTCGGTCTATCAATAAAATAGGGTGCTCAGCCCAAAATATCATTTTTCGCATGAAACGGAGTAAATAAGACTGAGCTATGAAATCAGTAAAACATAGCATGACTGAGTACATATTTTAAATCAAAACAGCGAGGAAATAGTAGTAAAAGCCCCTAAGGGTCAAAAGAACTTGGCACGAGGCCCCAAATATGGCATTCAGCTCAAAACATAGTAATACTTTCCAAAACACAAAATATCATATAGTTTCCAGTCAAATATGCAACTTAATAGTTGCTACGAGACGGACCAAGTCACAATCCCCAACGGTGCACGCCACACGCTCGTCATCTAGCATGTGCGCCACTTCATAATGGTGAAACGATGTGAAATCCAGGATTTCATACCCTCAGGACAAGATTTACAATCATTACTTACCTCAAATCGGACGAAAATCTACTCTGATATGCCCTTGCTGCTAGACTCGGCCTTAAATCGCCCCGAATCTATCCAAAATCAGAATCATATCATCAATACATGCTAAAGGAACAAAGCCCACACGAAAATTATCAAATTACGTCAAAAATTTCGAAATTAGCCAAACCCAACCCCTAGGCCCACGTCTCGAAATCTGATAAAAATCACACAACTAGAATCCTTATCCTCTGTCGAGTCCATGCATACCAAGTTTATCAAAAACTAACTTCGTTTCACCCCTCAATCACCCATTCTTACTCTCAAGTTCCAACCCCTAATTCCCAAAATCTTCACCCTTAAATCCCACAAATTTCATGCTTAATCTACTAAAAATCATCATAGAATCGAGTTTTAGGTTCAAAAACATAACCTCAATGTGTTCCCCCTTGAATCCCTCTTCAAAATCCCTTTAATGCTTCAATCCCGGCTTCAAAAATGGTGGAAATGGGCAAAATTTCGCGAAGGGTCCAATTTATACTTCTGCCCAGCAAAACTGCATATGCGGTTCATACACCGCACCTGCGGTCTCCACTTTTGCAGAATTTTATCCGCTTCTGCGAATTCCACATATCCAGCCCACACTGCATCTGGGGTCTCTCCTTTGCACCTGCGGTCTCGCAGGTACGCTCAATCGTCTGCTTCTGCAGAAAGTCCCCCAGGCCTCCAACTCCGCACCTGCGACCCTATACCGCACCTGCGATCGCCGCACCTACGATCCCCCTTATGCAGGTGCGGAAATCCAGACACAGTAGCACCAGCAGATTTTTCCCAAGTTCTAACTCCCCGATGTCCATCCGAAATCATCCCGAGCCCCTCGGGGCCTCAACCAAATATACCAACACCTTATATATCATCACACGAACTTATTCAAACTCTCGGATCGCTCAAAACAATATCAAAACACCAAATTAACTCGAAGTTCAAGTCTAAGGATTTCTGAACTTACGAAATTCGCCAACGATGCCGAAATCAACCAAACCACGTTTGAATTACCTGAAGTTTTGCACACACCTCACAAACAACACTACGAACCTATTCCAACTTCTGAAATTCCATTCCGACCCCGATAGCTAATTTCACTGCCGACTGGAAATTGCCAAAAATCCAATTTCGCCAATTCAAGCCTAATTTACCACGGACCTATGAATAACATTCCGAACACGCTCCTAAGTCCCAAATCACCTAACGAAGCTATCCGAACCATAAAAACCAAATTCCGAGATCATTTACCCATAAGTCAACTTCCGATTGAATTTTCCAACTAATTAACCAACTTAAGAGACTAAGTATCTCATTTCTCTCCACAATCACTCTGAACCCGAGCCAATCGACCCAACACAACATAAAAGGGCTGTAACACAAATAATGAAGCAAAAATGGGAAAACAGGGCTAGAACTCTCGAAACGACCGATCGGGTCGTTACATTCTCCCCCTCTTAAACAAGCATTCATCATCGAACGAGTCTAGAAACATACGTGGAGTATCAAATAGGTGTGGATATCTGCTTCTCATATCCTGCTCGATCTCCCAAGTGGCCTCCTCCACCGGCTTCCCTCTCTACTGCACCTTAACTGAAGCTATATCCTTTGACCTCAACCTTCGGAACTGTCGACCCAAAATAGCCACTGGCTCCACATCATAATTCATATCATCCTCTAGCTGAACCGCGCTGAATTCCAAAACATGGGACGGGTCACCAACATACTTCTGAAGCATGGAAACGTGAAACACTGGATGCAGACTCAACAAGCTGGGTGGCAAAGCAAGTCTATAAGCCACCTCCCCTACCCTCTGAAGCACCTCAAAAGGCCCAATGAACCGGGGGCTCAACTTGCCCCTCTTCCCAAAATGCATAACACCCTTCATGGGCGATACCTTCAGCAGAACCTTCTCCCCAGCCATGAAAGATACATCACAGACCTTCATGTCTGCATAGCTCTTCTGCCTAGACTGCGCCGTGCGAAGCCGATCCTGAATCAACTTCACCTTATCTAAAGAATCCTGCACCAAATCTGTACCCAAGAGTCTAGCCTCACCCGACTCAAACAAATCAACCACAGATATACACCTCCTCCCATATAAAGCCTCGTACGGAGCCATCTGAATACTCGACTGATAACTATTATTATATGCAAAATCCGCGAGTGGCAAAAACTGGTCCCATGGACCCCCAAAATCAATGACACAAGCACGCAACATGTCCTCCAATATCTGAATAGTGCACTCGGACTGCCCGTCTATCTGAGGGTGAAAAGTTGTGCTCAACTCGACCTGAGTACCCAACTCTCTCTGCACGGTCCTCCAAAACTACGATGTGAATTGAGTATCTCTATCAGAAATGATGGAAACTGGAACATCATACAACCGAACAATCTCCAGATATAAATCTCCGCTAACTGCTCCGAAGAGTAAGTGGTACCAACAGGAATGAAGTGCGCGGACTTGGTCAGTCGATCCACGATAACCCAAATAGCATCGAACTTCCTCGAAGTCCGTGGGAGCCCAACTACAAAGTCCATGGTTATCCTCTCCCATTTCCATTCCAGAATATCTAATCTCTGATGCAATCCACCTGGTCTCTAGTGCTCATACTTGACCTGCTGAGAATCGGGACACCGAGCTTCAAATCCAACAATATCCTTTTTCATCCGCCTCCACCAATAATGTTGTCTCAGATCTTGATACATTTGCGCGGCACCTGGATGGGTGGAATACCACGAGCTCTAGGCCTCCTCAAGAATCAACTCCCGAAGTCCATCTATATTAGGCACACATATCCGACCCTGCATCCTTATCACACCATCATCACCGATAGCTACATCCCTAGAATCACCTCGCCGGACCCTATCCTGAAGAACGAGCAAGTATGGGTCATCATACTGGCTCTCTCTGATATGGCCATAAAGAAAATACCTAGAGACTACGCAAGCCAATACCCGACTGGGCTCCGAAATACCCAATTTCACAAACTGGCCCGCTAAGGCCTGAACATCAAGTGCTAAAGGTCTATCTGCTGCTGGAAGATATGCTAGACTCCCCAAACTCTCTGCTCGGCGACTCAAGGCATCAGCCACCACAGTGGCCTTCCCCGGATAGTATAGAATAGTGATATCATAGTCCTTGAGAAGATCCAACCTTCTTCACTGATGCAAATTCAGATCCTTCTGCTTAAACAGATGTTGTAGACTACGATGATCAGTAAAAACCTCACAATGAACCCCATACAAATAATGACGCCAAATATTCAAGGCGTGAACAATGGCTGCTAACTCAAGATCATGCAGTGGATAATTCTTCTCATGGGTCTTTAACTGGTGCGAGGCGTAGGAAATCACCCTACCCTCCTGCATCAAACACAACCAATGCCTATCCTCGAGGCATCACCATACACAGTATAAGAACCTGTAGCTGATGGCAACATTAACACTGGAGTTAGGGTCAAAGCAGCCTTGAGCTTCTAAAAGCTCTCCTCACACTCGTCCGACCACCTGAACGGGGCACCCTTCAGGGTCAATTTGATCAAGGGCGAAGCAACAGAATAAAACCCCTCCATAAAGCGACGGTAATAGCCCGCCAAACCAAGGAAGCTCCTAATATCTGTAGCTGAGGACGGTCTGGGCCAACTCTAAACCGCCTCTATCTTCTTCGGATCTACCTGAATACCCTCACTGGATACCACGTGCCCCAAGAAAGCTACTGAGCCAAGCCAAAACTCACACTTGGAGAACCTTTCAATAAGCTTCTCCTCCCTCAATCTCCGCAATACAACTCTCAGAATCTGAGCATGCTCCTTTTAGCTACGAGAATACACCAGGATGTCATCAATGAACACAATAACGAAGAATCCAAATATGGGTGAAATACACTACTCATCAAATGCACGAATGTTGTTGGGGCATTGGTCAGCCCAAAAGACATCACCAAAAACTCATAATGGCCATAACGGGTCCTGAAAGCCGTCTTAGGAATATCCAAATCCCGAATCTTCAGCTGATGATACCCGGATCTCAAGTCAATCTTAGAGAACACCCTGGCTGCCTGAAGTTGGTCAAACAAATCATTGATATGAGGAAAAGGATACTTATTATTGACTGTAACCTTGTTCAACTGCCTGTAGTCAATACACATTCTCATGGAACCATCCTTCTTTTACACAAACAACATTGGTGCACCACCCCTCATCTAGGAGTTCCTGAAGTTGCTCTTTCAATTCCTTTAACTTCGCATGTGCCATATGATACAGTGGAATAGAAATAGGCTGAGTGTCTGGCACCACATCAATACCAAAATCAATATCCCTGTCAGGCGGCATGCCCGGCAGGTCTGCAGGAAACACATCTGGTAAATCACGGACCACAAGAACAGAATCAATAGTGGGAGTCTCAGCACTGACATCCCTCACGAAAGCCAAATAATATAGACACCCTTTCTCCACCATACGCTGAGTCTTCGGGTATGAAATAACCCTACTAGGCACATAATCAATGGAACCTCTCCACTCAACCCTCGAAACTCTCGGGATCGCTAAGGTCACGATCTTAGTGTGATAATCTAGAACATCATGACATGGAAATAGCCAGTCCATGCCCAATATCACATCGAAGTCAACCATACTGAGCAACAACAAGTCCACTCGGGTCTCCAGACCCCTAATATACACCACATATGACCGATACACACAGTCCACAACAACAGTATCACCCACGGGCGTAGACACGTGAACAGTTGTACTAAAGACTCACGCGGTATATCTAGAAAATTGGCAAAATATGATGACACATATAAATATGTGGAACCAGGATCAAATAAGACTGAGGCATCTCGGTGACAAATTGAAACAATACATGTGATCACGGCATCTGAAGCCATAGCCTGTGGTTTGGATGGAAGTGCATAAAAACGGGCCTGACCTCCACCTGATCGACCCCTCCCCCCCTCTAGGGCGGCCGCTAGCTGCCTGACCCCCACCCTTAGCTGCTTGGGCGGGTGGTGAAGTAACTAGTGCTGAAGTCGATGGCTGACTCCTCTGCTGAGACAGGCCCCCATGGCGACGAGGACACTACCTCCACATATTCCCCAACTCTCCACACTCACAACAACCTCCTGGTGCTGGTGATGGGGACTTAAGGGAACCCCAAGCACCGAGATAAGTAGTAGAAGAACCTGGCATGGAGGAAACCTGAATTGATTATGCACGGGATAAGCTCTGGGCTGGAAGGGCACTGAATGATGAGTGGCCTGGAGGAGAACTGCGGGAACCATGCCCCGATGATGCACCACTAGAAGTTAGGCGAGATGGCTGAGCAGGCCTAAATGGGTGGCCTCTACAATGCTGAAACTGACCTCTGGAGGGAACACTACCAAAGCTACCAGATCCCCGAGGCCTCTTGTCCTCCCTCTGATCTCGCTCTTGGCGACGTACTAACTCGATCTCACGGGAAATATCAACAACCTGCTCAAAAGTAGCACCCGATACCCTATCTCTGGTCATAGGAATCCGGAGCTGATATGTGAGGCCATCCACGAACCTCCTGATCCTCTCTTTCTCTCTATGTTGTAACCAACCAAATAGCATGATGGTCTAGTTATGAAAATATTATCTCATACTGCATCACAGTCATATCATCCTGATGCAACTGCTCGAACTGCCTGCGCAGCTCCTCCCTGTGGGACTGTTGCACATACTTCTCCAAAAAGAGAGCGGAGAACTGCTGCCAAGTAAGGGACGCTGAACCAACAGGACTACGCCTCTCATAAGCATCCCACTAAGTAAAAACATCTCCTAAAAACTGGAAAGTAGTGAACGAGACCCCACTAGTCTAAAATATACCCGTTGTACGAAGCATTATCTGACACTTGTCTAAGAAACCCTGGGCATCCTCGCCCTCGGCTCTACTAAAAGTCGAAGGATGAAGCCAACCAAACCTATCCAATCTACGTTGCTCGTCATCAGGCATGACTGGAATCACATAATCATGGACAGGTGCAACTGGCTGAGCTGGAGGTGCCTCCGGTGTCTAAAGTCCCTAAATAACCTGATCAGGGGTACGAGCGGCGGGAGTCTGAGTGCCTCCCTCGGCCTGAGAAGTAGCTGCTGTGGAAGAAATAGCGATCGCCTGATCAAGGCTGGTGCACACGATCAAGATCCGAGCCAAGTTCTCCTGAAGACCCGGAATAACAATAGACACAGTCGGTGCATGGGCTGGTCCTGCTGGAACATCTGCGGCTAGGACCTGATCTAGAATAACGGGTGGTTCTATAGGTACAGTCCTAGATGCTACGCGGGCTACACCCCTACCCCTGCCACGGCCTCGACCCTTCACAGGCCTCGCTGGTGGCTGGTCGCCCTGTCCGGTAGCGCGTGTCCTCACCATCTGTGGGAGAATAAAACAACAAAAGTGTAGTTACGAGAATTAATAGATTTGCATGACAAGAATTCAAGAATGTGAGATTTTCCTAAGGGTTCTGCAGCCTCTCGAAGATAAGTACAGACGTCTCTGTACCGGTCTACAAGACTCTACTAAACCTGATCATGACTCGTGAGACCTATGTAACCTAGGCTCTGATACCAACTTGTCATGACCGCAAACCACCCGGTCGTGATGGCGCCTATCATGGAACTAGGCCAGCCGACACAATTTCAAAATAACTTGACACTTCATAATAAAGGTGTTTTTAAAACATTATTTAATAAAATTTCATAGCATAAGCTTAAATAACAAGTGCGGAAAAAAACAAAAGCCCGACATCGGGTGTCACAAGTCAAGAGTGTTTACTAAGAACTATCCAAAAATAACTAAGACTATTATAGTCTAGAAAAGAAAAACACTAATATAGTCTGAGGAAGATAAGAGGGAGAATAGCAAGGCTGTGATTTCCATGCAGCTACCTTGCCGACTCCGAGTATCTGCGACGGATGGAAGGATCAGCGCTCGCTATCACGACCAGAAATCCCTGGATCTGCACACAAGGTGCAGGGAGCAATATGAGTATGCCAACTTAATAAGCAATAAATGTAAATAAAGACTGAGTAGTAAGAACACATAAATCCATGTCACGAAATCACAGTAAGTACAATATGCCTTCATAACAGTATATAAGTCAAATCCTCTCGCTTAAAACCAATTTTCGTAAAAATCATTTGAAGATATTTTTCCAACAGTTTCAGAAGAGTTTCAATGAGGTTTAGAGTAAAAGTGATGAAAATCATAGATAGCCCCTCGGGAAAAACATGTATCACAAACCGCCCCTCGGGCATAATATCACTCAGAATCAGCCCCTCGGGCAACCTCACAATCACTCGTAATCAGCCCCTCGGGCACATCATGAATCAAGAAACAGCCCCATCGGGAAATATCATATCACTCATTCAGGGTACTCGCGCACACTGGGGGTGAACAGACTCTGGAGGGGCTCCTACGGACGAAGTGCTATAACAAGCCATCTCGTGGAATAATAAATTAGGCCCTCGGCCTCTCATATATCATAAATCAGTACCACATGCTACGGCACGCAGCCCGATCCCATGATATCCTCACAAAATAGGCCCTCAGTCTCACTCAGTCAGAAACCTCTCAAGCCACTCGGGCTATCAATAAAACAGGGTGCTCAGCCCAAAATATCATTTTATGCATCAAACGGAGTAAATAAGACTGGGTTATGAAATCAGTAAAACATAGAATGACTTAGTACATATTTTAAATCAAAACAGTGAGGAATAGTGTCGCGCCCCCTTTTTCTCGAGAAATCGGATTTCGACATTTTTTGGGACAACTCCTATATTGAGAGGGTAGAGAATTCGAATTGAGAGAGTCGCCACCTAACAGATTGAGGTGCATCAGGGCACCTAGAGCAGATAACTCATATAACTAGTTTACATCACCAGAGATCGAGTAAGGGCTCAATTTACCTCGAGGGGAAGGTGTTAGGCACCCCTCGAGGTCCACAATGGTGGGTCCCGATCGAACTTAAATTAAGTTAATTATTCTAAGTAATTTGGAGTAATAAAATACTCGATTTATTTTAGAACAGGAATGAGGGGCCTATGTTTTTTAGCCTATAGGATCACCCCGTGCAATGCTTTGTAACTCCGTCAAGTCGGGGTGTTACTCATAGTAATTAGAACACGGACTATCATCTCCTTACTACCCGATTACTATCTTTAAGTTGTTACTTAAGCGTTCTTATTGATTCTAGCTCGTTCTCTATGCGTGAACTACCCGTCCCTTATCTATGGCCCTGGAGGTATTAGGACCTCTATTTGTGATAGTTCTAGACCCAGCCTATGTTGCTCAAAAATATAAAATCTAGGCGACAATCAAAAGCAATTAGGACTTTCAAATAAAAATCAAATATAGGCTCATATTGACCTCCACACATAAAACAGCAAATGCACGCAATCGAATCAGCAAACTTTATTAACCTTAGTCCTATAGGCAGGATATCTATGTAAGAAAACAGAGTGCAGAGGCTATTTTATTAAGGCGAGTGTTAAGACGTGTTGTTTGCCTACTGATTTTATTCAGTATAATCTAGGCACTTTAGGCAGTAATACATCACAAATATAACCCCAGAATTATTATTAAGTCCTACAGGTATATTTCCTAAGTGATTGGCAATGGAGATTCAATTCAGAACCAATTAATGGAATCCTATAGGCATGATTTCTACAAGTTTAATGGTTACATACCTATAGACATGATTTCTAGGTGTAGCACCGATTTTAACTTTATAGAGACATGTTTTATTTCCCTTTTTAATCCTATAGGCATGCTTTCTAATTACTGTACTGACTTAAGTCCTATAGGCATGCTTTCTAATTACTGTATTGACTTATGTCTTATAGGCATGATTTCTAGGTTTGAAACTGGATTTGGTCCTTTAGACATGGTATCTATTATTGAATTGATTTAAATCCTATAGGCATGATATCTAGGTGTGAGACTGATTTTTTATCCTATAGGCATGATATCTATTAAACAATGTATGGGCAGAAATTATGCAGATTTCCAGGAAAACGATTAAATCAAACATCAAGGTCTTATAGTGTAACGACCCGACCGGTCGTTTAGAGCTATAGCGCGTCGTTTAGCGGTTTGAGACCGTGAGCAGCTTTGTTCAGGTATTATGACCCGTGGGTGTGGCCGGAATTGAATTTCAGGAAGTTTGGAGTTGATTTGGACAGAAAATTCTCAATTCGGTAGCCTTAAGTTGGAAGAATCAACTAAGATTGGAATTTTGAGTAAACGACCTCCGAATCAGGATTTGAAGGTTCCTGCAGGTTCATATGATGATTTCGGACTTGGCCGTATGTCCGGATCGGGTTTTGGATTACCCGAGAGCGTTTCGGCGTATATTTTGGAAGATAGAATTTTAGAAGAATTTCATAAATTTGGGCTATAAGGAATTTCAGTGTGATTGATGCCCGTGATTTGAGGCCTCGAGCAAGTCCGCATTATGTTTTGGAACAGGTTGGTATAATTGGACGGGGTCCCGGGGGCCTTGGGTGGATTCCGGATGATTAACGGATCAAGTTTGAGAGTTTGAAGAAGGCTGAGGTGCTTGTCATCTGGTGTGACCGCACCTGCGAGGCTTGGGCCGCAGGTGTGGCTATGGCACCGCATGTGCGAAGAGGTGGTGATCTGGCTTGGAGCGCAGGTGTGATGATATTTCCGCACCTACGTAGTCGCAGATGCAGGCTACGGAATCGCAGGTGCGAAAAATGGCCTGGGCAGAATGTTTTAAAACCGAGATTGTTGGTCATTTCCTTCCATTTTCTTTTGGTTTGGACGATCTTGGGAGGCTTCAAAGAGAGGATTTCTTCATGCAATGTTAGGTAAGTAATTCCTTCATGTTTCTAAATTAAATACAAGGTTATTACATGGGATTTTACATGAGGACTTGTAGGAAAATTGGGAAAAATCTTAAAGAAACCTAGAATTTGTAATTGGATTTTTAACCACGAAAGAGCATGGAATTTAGAGTAAGTTGTATATTTGAGTTAAGAAGGCTTTGGGTAGAATATATCTTCGATAAATTTTGGATTCCGGGCACGTGGACCCGAGGGCAGTTTTGTCAATTCATCAAGCGGAGTTAGTAAAGTATATAATTTGAATTTGTTGTGAGTATTAGGATGAATTTTCATTGCTTTGCCCGTTATGTGGTAGTTTGGGGGCGTTGTGCATCCATGGGAGTCGTCAGAAGGGCTTGGAAGCCGGTTATGAGACTTCGGAGCGAGGTAAGTCTCATTTCTAACTTTGTGAGGGGGAATTATCCCCCTAGGTGAACTAATTTAGTATGTGCTATTATGTTCGAGGGCTACGTACGCACGAGGTGAAGGGAGTCTGTGCATAGCTACTATTATGCCATGTCCGGGTAGTCTAGGACCCACTAGCATGCCTTATGTGTTGTACCCGTGTTCCTGCCTATATTATTTGACTGCTAGTATAATCAAAACCGTAATTTAATATCTAAAGAAGACTAGAGTTCATTTTCTTAATAGCTGGAAAGAGAATTGTTTTCCTCAGTGGATAATTGTATACTTGATAAGGTGATATTATTGAATATTATTAGACTTGGCAAATGAATTTCGAGAAAGGATTTAAACACTATTTTGTGTTTTTACAAGAGAAATCTATCATTTACTTGAGTATTTGTTTTCCCGGGATATTCGGGGTGGACTGTTGATTGTGCATGACTGCATGTGACCGCTTCACAATTTGCATTCTGCGAGCGGAGTGTTATTTCCCCCACTCTTATGGGAGCGGGCCGTATGCCACGGCGTATTTAAAATGCACTTATGGTTCGGGCCGTTCGACCCTCGGCGGTGCATAAACATGATTATTTTATTGAAACGTGCACTTACGGTACGGGCCGTTCGATCCTCGGTAGTGCTCATAGACGATTATTATGATGGCTCAAGCCGATTGTCCTTATCCCGTATGCGCATTCTAAGTTGTTAAATGTTTCTTTCATGGATTTTGAAGTGATAAGATTTTTGGGGAAAAATAAAGAAGTAATTGTTTATTTAAGATATTTGGGGGAAAATGATAAAGTGGTAACTGTTTGTTTACTTACAGTATTTACTTGGATTTCAGTGTCTTATATATTTGTTGCTTTACTACCTTTACATGCCTACCGTGTTTCATCATATGTTGTTAAATAAATTGTTGGACCCTAGTGAGTGTCTAATTCGACCTCTCGTCACTACCTCTCTGAGGTTAGGCGGGCGACTTACTGAGTACACGTTGTTTTTGTACTCATGCTACACTTGTTGTGCATTTTTATTACACAGGTACTTTCATAGTGACATGGCTGGTTTGGTGACTTAGGCGAGCTGCACCATCCGGAGGCGATCCGCACCTGACAGAGTCTCCCTTGTACTGTATTTATCTTTATTTTTAAATTCTTTTTCCAATTTGTATGTCGGACAAGCTTTGTGATGATTGTATAAATTCTTAGAAATTGCTCATGTACTCGTGACACCGGGTTCTGGGGTGTGTTTGGGATATAATTGCTAAGCTGGAATATTTAAGCCATTGCATTTACTTGACGGATTTTGTTTAGCTATTATATAATAAAGTGAAATAAAATGATTTTCATAAATGTTAAAACATGAATTTATCTCGACTAATTAATGATTGGCTTGCCTGACAATGGTGTCCGATGCCATCACGACCTTCAGGATTTTTGATCGTGACAACATGGTATCAGAGCGCTAGGTTCCCATAGGTCTCACGAGTCATGAGCAAGTCTAGTAGAGTCTTGCGGATCGGTACGGAGACGTCTGTATTTATCTTCAAGAGGCTACAGGGTTGTTAGGAGTACTTCCCTCCTTGATGCCTCATCGTGCGATTTGATTCCTTTAAGTATTATTCCTAAGTTTATTCCTACTCAATCTTACGCGTCGCGAAGCGCTTTCCATGAATCGGGAATTTGAGAATTGATATGGTGCGAGATGTTTTCCATGTGTAGTTGGTTGGGGCGGTTGTTGTTGCCTTGTAGAAGAATATTATGTTGTTTCAGCTCGGTTGTTGTGTTTCTGAGAAATTGGAGGCATTTGGATTATGGATTGCCAGGTTTTGGATTGATAAAGTAGTAAGACTTGGTGTTTCAAGTAAGGTGGAGTATTCACCTATGACATGTTATCGTCGTCCTTGATCGAATGGAATATGTTAAGTTTGTCAGTGTCATGGTTTCTTCGGGTGCATGGGGCCAGAGTATGGTAAAGGAGTAATGAAGAATGCGTTTGACAGAGAACGGTATTGAATCGAGGCTAGGCGGTGGTTTCATTTCTAGGAGGCCAGGTGTAAGAAGCAGAAGTCAAGCAGTCGCAAAGTGGGGGAGCGGCAGCATAGTTTGGAGTTTGAAGATATTGACGCACATTTAATAGATGTCCATGAGGAGCGGACGGACTAGTAAAGTTGGTGAATGAAGCAGGGCGTACGATGGGGTATTGATGTCGTAAGTGAGTGTGCATCCCAGCGTCGTTGGAAGGTGTCCGCGGGTGATTTCCATAGGTGGGTTATCTCCTGTGAATAGGTTAGCGGCAGCATGGTTGGCAAGTTTCTGCGAAGGATTGTAGTGGCTATTCGGTAGGAGGCAGAATGTGTGAATGATGCCAGAGAATTTAAGTGTTTAGGGAGTGCTGGCAAGAGAATTTGGAAGGATTGGACGGATTGGTTGAACAAGATCATGTCAACAAAGGAGAAAGGATCTCGGCAGGGTCTAGAGTGGTGCATGGAGTGGCTTCGGGCTAAGTGGGGGATTCCCACCATCTGAAGTTGGGTTGTAGGATTATCTTCTCATGGGGTTGCGTATTGTCGGCATGATAGCAAGTTATCACATCTAACGGAAACAAGAAAAATGGTGACTTTGCGTGAGATTTGATGAATGTGTGCAAAAGTTGGCCCCGTCGAACCGCGGTTAGGCTTTGGAAGATTCAGAATTGATGCTTAAGGCATAGGCGAGTTGTAAGGATAGTGACTCGGTCACGTGTCTCATTGAAAAGAGTGTTCATGTGCTAGGAGAGCCTTGGAGTTGATTGTATTCGGGACCAGTCAGAGTGGGTAACTCTCAATAGCGGTCCTGGTTAATTCAAAAGTTAAGAATGAAGCGTCTAAGGGCTTCAGGCAGCAGTATGATCGAGAATCGAGCTTTTGCAGAGTAATTTCTGAGAAAAAAAGAAGATGGTTGGAGTGTTCTATGATATGTTTCGGCATGCAGGATAATATTGGAGGGGTGAGAGAAATAACTCCGGGTTGTAGAAAGACTATCAAGAGGGGTTGTGGGATTTAGGCAGCATGGTCTCGTGAATCAAGGTCACTCGGGATGAGTGAGGGTTGAGTTTTCTATGAGTTGAAGGAAGTTTCAATTATTCCTGAGGTAATTGAAGATGATTAAAAGAAGATAGACTGATTAGCCATGGTTGAAATGTCACATGTACGGCAGTGATTAGTTCCTTCGATGTGATTAAGTTATGCATGTGGTTTGTGCAGGTGTGTGCGGGGCTTGTCAGTCGTCGTAATGGATTTCATGTGGGAGAATTTGAGTGCTATGGCCTATCAGGTATAGGAGGATCCCGGAAGGGTTATGGTGGTATAGACTACTACTTAAGGATTTGCATGTTGGGTGATTGTGAGAATTCACTCGTGTTTTGAGATGGTACTCTTGAATTGAGTTAAGTAAAAGGTCTCTATATGATAAAGTGTTCACCCTATTGGTGGTTCAGAATTTATGATGGAATTCTTGAGCTACTTCATATTGGAATGTTAGGTGCGGTAAGCAGTATATAACTGGGAGTAAGAATCGAGATTTGCGGTTCGGTGTTAAAAAGGGTGTCATGAGCTCGGATGAGCAAGAAAAAGTGATTTGGAAGTTCAGAGTAAGCTGGTGTTATCTTCAGTGTCACCTGAGATCGATATTCAGTGGAAGAGGCTTTGTACCCTGGTTATGGGTTCTTGATTTGTCTTACAGCGTTAGTATGGCCAGTGGTGGATGTGCAGACTTGTTACCTGGTGTGGAAGGTCGTGGGAGTGTAACCACGAGAATATTGTATAAGTGTGACATGTAGTCACCTGATAGATTGAAGATTTGGACCAAGTATAAGAGGTGCAATGTTGCTTATTTGAGAGTCTATGCTTGGAAGGTGTTTGGTCCATTTGGTTGTGGATTGTGGGGTGGTTTCCCCAGCTATGATGATTGTTCTTGCGTATTGTGAGGGGAAGTGGGTTAATATGGACCCAGTTGAGGCTATTATCCTAGTTTTGTGCGAGAAAGGTAGACTCGATATTGTGGGTGGATTTAAATATGATTATGGGATTCATGTGAGGCATATATGTTCATTTCAGTTTAGCGCTCCTCAAGGAGGGGTGTTGGGATATTAGGTGTTGTCCCGTCTTCGTCAAATTCAGGTAATATTGATTTTGCCGTGTGAGTTTTGAAATGGCTTGATAATTTCGTATGCATTGAGGTTTCGCGTAGTGGTGATGTTATGTGAGCAGGATAGCTCTTGAGATCCAGAGTGTGTGTATATATATATATATCGCACCTTAGCCGTGCTTGAGTTTTGCACTTATCAGTCTCCCGAGGATGGTATTATGCACTTAGCGTGCTTGTGACCGATATTCAGTAATGTGTAATAGTGAGCAATTCAGCTCTGTGTATATTTCCTTATGTGAGTTTTATGATGGGATCAGGCGGCACGCCGCCTGTTTAACCGAAGAATTAGATCCTTTGAGTAAATCTTATTTTTCAGATGAATACGGGTTACTGATAATCAAGGTAATGGAGAAAAATGATAAATAGACAATATTGCAGAAATATAGAAAATCGAAGTTGATTGTATTCGAGAATCAGATGCCTTTACAAGCTGTATTCCCCGCCCTTATATAGGAGATTCTTATAACGTACGACTCTTGCTATGGTTACTCATTAATGACTATTTATGACATTAATGAGGCATTACAAAGGATAACGGTAATTGGGGTTCGGTTACATAACGTTCGAGTAATCAATTGTGGGTCCTTGAATCTGCTCGTAGCTTTGTCTAGATTCATTCTGACTGTGCCTCTCTCCCGTTTTGATCAAGTTGAGTTTCCCGTGGCTGATAAGTTCGTGGGTTTACTGAACCGTGTCTCTTTGTACCGTACCTCTTCAAAGAATCACATCCATCTGTCGCATTTTCCAGTGTCCACGTGACTGGCTGAGTTGTCAAAAGATGGCTTACGTGTGAAACTCTTTTTTACCAATACAGATAGTCCCCCCACTTACCATATATTTAACGGTTAATATTTGGTAAGTGGATATTCATTTATGGTGGGAATATTTTTCCGCCATTTTTCCTTGAATCATTATATCCTTCTCTGCACCATAGGCGTCGTTTGTCACTTCCATTTAATGCTCATACCATGTGTCCTTTTCGGATTGGTTCTGCATTTACGCGGCACCTTTTAGGGATTTTTGCGGTTGTGCCAGTCTCGAAGTGACATCTTCAATTATGACTTTTCATCATTATTTTCCTTTTTCTTCATGTTTGAGGGTTGTCTTCAAGTATAAATACATGTTTTCTTTTCTTTGCTTCCACGAAACACTTTTCTATCTTTGTCTTTTGTAAAGAACTTTCTTATTCGCCTTTGTAAACATATCTTCTTCAAACCAACCTCAAAGAGTAATAGATCTTGAAATTTTAACGCCATCTTCTGCTCCGACTAGGAGACAGAGGGGTGGTAGACTTAGAAGTCTAGGATCCACTCTTTCGAGGGGCTCCTCTTCTTCTCAGATAGTTCCTCCTCCTTCCACTAGATCTCTAGTTTCTCCGAGATTTAGGGTTTCTCGGTTTTTGTCTAGAGGTAGAGGCGAACGCCTTCGTGAGCCTGGAGTCGATGAAATTGTCCCTGCTGAGTTTGTTTTTGCTAGGGATATTTAAGTTCTTGTAGATAAATCTTCTTCTCGTGATAGTGTCGAAAGATATCCAACCCTTATAACTGGGGGTCAGATTTCCCTTGTTCGTAGGGAATGCTTTTGGAGGTCTGACTTACCTGTCTATATTCCGAATAGTAATCAAAGAATAACGTCTAACAATACGGGATATTCTTTTGTTTATACGTATCTTTTCACTTTAGGGTTTAGACCCCCCATTGACCCGGTTATAATTGAATTTTGCCATTTTTTCAATTTCTGCTTAGGACAAGTTGGCCCGCTTGTGTGGAAAGTTGTCGCATGTCTTAGGAGTTTGGCTTCTTTAGCCTCGGTTCCTTTTACCTTTAACCATCTTATTCACCTCTACTCTCCTACCTTATTTCGTGAAGGGGTTTTTACTCTGACTGCTAGAAGCAAAAGAGTGCTGGTAACTCCTGGAGATGATAAGGATAGGGGTTGGTACCTCCGGTATGTTGCTGTACCCACTGTTGGTTTAGTGGGTGAAGAAAATGTTCCCTTCCCTGAGATGTGGAATCACGCACGTGAGTATGCTTTAGCTCACATTTACTTTTTCTCGTTTTGATTTGAGATGTTTTATTAACACCGTATCTATTTTTTCTTCTCTCAGCAATCATGAATACTGTTGAGAATGTCTCCGGTATTCGTGATTGGGTAGAAAATGTTGTCTGTTTCTCCTTCAGAAGAAAGATCTTGGAAGTACCTCGCTGGGAGGTATGGTTGGCAGGTAAAGACCTACGGTAAGTGAAGCTCTTGTTCTTGCTTCTTTCCTTACTCGAGTCTCTTTTTTTGTCGTTTAACTTTTTTTTCCTTGTAATAGGGTTCTCTGCTCGTGGGGTGTCTGCTTCATCTATCCCAAAGATGTCCTTGGCTCAGGCCTAGGAAATTATTGTTGGTTCATCTTCCTCGAAGAGGAAGATTAATGAGTCTCGTTCCGTAGACGAAGAAGAAAATGGTGCTTTAGTGCACAGGCCACAGAGAAGGCGAATGGTTTTAGATGATGAGCTTACAGCCTTAACCTTGCCTTCCATGTCTGTGATTGAGCCCCATGTCCTTGATGATGTTTCACATTCCCCTATTCATGAGGGTGTTGATCTTGCTCCTGACGACGTCCCTTTGGCTGCTGTCTTTCCTGCTTCTTTGAGAGAAGCTGTTTCGTCTGTTGCTTTGGATATTTCAACTTCTGTTGTTTCTTTGCCCGTGGCTTCTTCAACTCTTCAACTATCTGTGCTTGCTGCTTTGCCCGTGGCTTCTCCAGCTCCTCAACCTTCCGCGCATGTTGTTGTTCCATCTCTGCCTGCTTCCATGCCTTCAGTTAGGGAAGTAGGGTCTTCCAGTAGTGAGATGCGGCAAGTGGTAATAGAGGTTCCAGCTGAGGGGAATCTTTTCAAGAAAATGGGTGAGCCCGAAGTGTGGCTCAAGCCTTTGATAGGTCCCTCTGAGAAAGCAAAGCTAGCCAGCCACGGTGCTCTTACATAGGCCAATGAGGTCGTGCATACTTCTTTGAAGGTATGATGCGAGTTATCCTCTTTCACTCTCGTATATNTTAGGAAAAGAGTACCTTGAAGCGGCAGATAAGACTCATGGCAGCAGAACTGGCAGTGGAGAGGGCTTCTTGCAGTCAGGCTGATAAAGATAAGGGTGTTCTGGAGTCTTCGTTCTTGGAGCAGCTGTCTCGTGCCTCAGAGGAGATTAGAGACTTGAAGAACTTGTTAGGGAAAAAGGAGGAATACGCAGGCGAGCTCGTGCAATCACTCACTCGTACTCAAGAAGACCTTCGTAGGGCTTTAGACAAAGCTCAAACTTTAGAGGAGTCAATTGTTCCATTAAGGGCCGCCCATGAAGCTGTGAAAGCGGAGAAGGATGGATTGAGAGCTGAGCTTCAAGTATGGCCAAAGGATTATGAAGATTTGGAAGAGGTGGTTGTTGTCGATGTGAGCTGGGCGTATATGAATTCTCGCCTTGACACATTGATGGAAATAAGTCAAGAGGGTTTTGACGTTAGTGCTGAAATAGCCAAAACTAAGGAAGCCATGGAGAAGGCTCAACAAGGTCATAACCTCTCTTCACCTGATGGTGAGATTCCAGCCGCTCATGCCTCTTCATCCCCAGTTGCTCCCGCTCCTTCTGCCACTGAAGTCAACCCCTCTCTTGAAAAGATTTAGTTGGTTTATCCCTTTTTTTTCTTTTTCTTTGTATCAATTGGTGGTTACCCCCAGTCCCATCGGGGGTAAATTTGGATTTCCTTAAAGTCCCCAAATGACAACTTAGGGGCACCACAATGTATATAAAAATTTTATACGGCTAAGTATAAGTTAATACTTAGTTTTAGCCGTTTTAATATATAAATGTTAGTTCGACTTTTGTTGAGTTTCTGTTTTACTCTTTAAGTCTTTTGCATGCTTCATTTTTTGAGGTTTTAGTTTTACCTTCGATTTTTGCATGGGGAACGCTTTAGACTACTCGTACCTTTTTTGTAATAGCCACGGTGTCATATCAATTGTGTGCATTTTTGTAATAGGCATTGTTTATGGAAGAGGGCCCTTTGTTATTGGCATGAAAAGACGTCTCAACTTCATGATAATGCAATAGAGTGATAGGAATTTTAAACATGTTTAAGAATGTTTCCANTTATTCTTAACTGTTTTTATTTGATAATAGTTATTTGAACAAATACAAGGATTTAGATCTTTTCATCCATAACTGTTTTATTTGAGAACGGTTTTTTGAATGAAAACATTGATGATGATATTTTACCCCTAAATATTTTTGTTACAACAACTTTGAATAAGTATAAGGATGTACATTTCTTTCTCGTGACTAATATTTTTCCTTTCATCCTGAATATGTTCGAAGGTTTTTGCTTTTTTGCATTAGGCTTGTATTTGGATGCCTCTTTTGATTTCTTTCGATTCTGCTCGTGTCACTTGTCTTGTTGGGTAGATGGGTCTTCTGGCTCGAGCTTTTGACCTTCTGATAGTCTTCTTTGCTTGGTCTTAGCCTTCCATACTGTATAGTCCCCCAAGTGTTTGAGCTTTGAAGAATGAAATCTCGAGCACTTGATTATTCCTTCCTTGTGGTCCTTTTCCTGAAAAGGAAAATAATTCCGGACTCGAAGGTATATAGTTTTTTAGATGACGACTGCTTAACCCTTTTAAAACGTCCATTAGAAAGTGTAACCTTAGACCGGGAAGTGTGTTATTTCCTTGCGTCTTTGCAGGTCTAATATCATCATCTGGTGATGGGTAAGCTTTGTGCCTATCATCTAAGAAAGTTAGTAATATTTTCAAATGTTCATAGTAAAATCGAACGTGTGATACCTGACAGGCGGTATTCTTTTCTTTTAGAAGTAATACTTCTTTAAATGGATGGCGTTCCAGCTCGTTTTAGAACTCTGCCGTCCATAGCTTCCAACTCATTGGCGCCTTTTCCAGCTATGCCTCGGATTTTATAAGGTCCTTCCCTGTTTGGAGTTAGCTTTCCTGCACCTCCTTCTTTCGTTGATTGAAAAATTCCCCAATCTTAAAGTACCTGAGATGAGCTTTACGGTTGTAATAACGCTTGATTTGTTTTTGAGCTGCCATCCGTATCAATGTTGCTTCTCTCCGTGGTTCAAGCAAGTCTAGGTTGTTCCTTAATTCATCGTTGTTTTCACCCTCCATGGCTATTGAGAACCTTATGCTTGGTTCTCCAATCTCCACAGGTATTAAGGCTTCTGAGCCATAAACAAGTGCGAAAGGAGTTTCTCCTGTGGCTATCTTTGAAGTTGTTCTATGCTTGATTTTCCAACTTTTGAAGAATTCTGTGATTTGCGAGCCTATGATTTGTGGGCCATTATCATACATGATTTCCTTTGGTATTCCAAAGAGGCATATTATGTTTCGCCATAAAAAGCTTTTAACTTCCTTTTCTCGCACTTGTTTGAACGCTTCTGCCTCTACCCATTTTGTAATATAGTCGGTTAGCACGAGTAAAAACCGTACATGTCCTTTAGCTGTGGGAAGAGGTCCCACTATGTCCATACCCCATTTCATGAAAGGCCATGGGGATATTATTGGATGTAATAATTACGCTGGTCGATGCATGTTATTGGCAAACCTTTGTCATCTATCACATTTGGATACGAAATTCTCGGCTTCTTCTTCCATCTTAGGCCAATAGTATACAGCTCTGATTAGTGTTTTCACTACGGATCTCGCCCCTGAGTGATTTCCATAGTGTCCTTCGTGGACTTCTTTCATCACAAATTCCATTTGGTTAGGTCCGAGGAATTTAGCTAGGGGTCCTCCGAACATCTCGCGATAAAGTGAGTTGCCAATAAGGCAGTACCGTGCAGCTTTGCGGTGAAGTGCTTGAGCCGCTTTCCTGTCTTCAGGTACGGTGCCATTCTGCAAAAACTTAAGAATTTTTTTTCTCCAGTCCCAGGTTAGGTTGTTGAAAGTTACCTCATTCCTGTCCTGGTCTATTATTGAATAAAATAGTTGAACGACAATTGTATTGTCTTTGTTCGTTACTTCCGTGACTGTTGCGAGGTTAGCTAGTGCATCTGCTTCTGCATTTTCCTCATTAGGTATTTGTATTACCTTCCATGTTTTGAATTGTCTCACGAGCTCTCATTTTTTTTCAAGATACTGTTGCATTCTAGTCTCTCGAGCGATATAAGTCCCCTGTATCTGATGTACTACTAGTTGGGAGTCACTGTTGATCACAATTTGCTTGATTAAGAGCTCTTGTGCGAGTTCAAGCCCTGCAATAACAGCTTCGTACTTTGCTTCATTGTTAGTTATAGGATAACACTTGATATCTTGCCGTGTCTTTTCACCCGTGGGTGATATCAAGACTATGCCTAAGCTGGCGCCTTTTATATTTGAAGAACCATCAGTGAACAAGGTCCATAGGCCTGGATTGACACCGTTAAAGAGTTGTAACTCTTTTTCTACTTCAGATACAATGCTATTACTAAAGTCAGCAACAAAATCAGCTAGTATTTGAGACTTAATTGCAGTCCTAGGCTGATAGATTATTTCATGCTCACTTAATTCTATGGCCCACTTGGCTAATCTTCCTGACAATTCCTGTTTATGCAGAATATTTCTTAAAGGATATGAGGTCATAACAGTGATTGGGTGGCATTGAAAATAGGGTCGTAATTTCTAGATGTCATTATTAAAGCTAAGGCTAACTTTTCCAGATGTGGATATCTAGTCTCAGCATCTAGCAAAGTTTTACTTACATAATAGACAGGTGATTGTTTAC
>ML352877.1:25258-105935 GCA_005239505.1 Nicotiana paniculata
GGTTTCGATAGATAAATCTTCAGATTCTTGAGGGCTTGCTGACATTCTTCAGTGCATTCGAACTTATTCTGCTTTTTGAGAACTGAGAATAATTTAAAACTTTTTTCGGAAGATTTAGAAATAAACCTACCCAAAGCTGCTATTCTTCCTGTCAGTCTTTGAACTTCCTTTTTATTTGTTAAAATATCAGGTATTTCCTCTATAGTTTTTATTTGAGCGGGATTTACCTCTATTCCTCTGTTTGATACAAGGAAACCCAAGAATTTAACTGATTGCACTCCAAAAGCGCATTTCTGTGGATTTAACTTCATATTATACCTATGTAAAATATCAAAAGTAGTAGAGAGATACTGGAAATGGTCTTGTGCTTGTGTTGATTTTACCAACATATCATCAATATAGACTTCCATCGTCTTTCCAAGATGTTCTTGGAACATTTTAGTCACTAACCTTTGATAGGTGGCTCCAGCGTTTTTTAAGCCAAAAGGCATAACTTTATAACAGTAAGTCCCCCTGTTTGTAATGAAGGAAGTTTTTTCCTCATCTGAGGGATTTATTTTAATATGATTATAACCAGAATATGCATCTAAGAAGCTCAATAAATCATGACATGTTGTGTCATCAATCATTTGATTTATATGTGGCAATGGAAATGAATCTTTGGGGCATGCTTTATTCAAGTCAGTATAATCTATGCATACTCTCCACTTGCCATTATTTTTAGGTACTACCACAGTGTTTGCTAGCCAGTTAGGGTACGTTACCTCTCGTATCGAACCAATCTTCAAGAGTTTCTGTACCTCTTTGTCGATCACTTGGTTCTTCAATGGTCCTTCCTTTCTTTTCTTCTTCTTAACAGGTACGAAGGATAGATCTTCATTTAGTTTATGAGTTATCACTTCTAGTGGGATGCCTGTCATATCTGAGTGGGACCACGCAAAGAAGTTTGCGTTAGACTTTAATTAATCAATTAATTTACCTCTTAGAGCGGGGCCTAGCCTCGTGCCTATATACACTTTCTGCTCAGGCTTTTGTTCAGAAAATGGAACAGCTACGAGCTCCTCTGTAGTGGTTTTGATGTGCTCATCTTCCTCCGGTTCACAAATGACGTCCGTTCTGGAATCTGTATCTGTGTGGTATAGTATACCTTCCGTGGTAACTTGATTTTCCTTCTCGTAAGTATTTTCTTTCGTACCTGTTTCAGCAATAATACCTTCCGTACCTATTTGGGTAGTAACTTCTTCCATGCCTGTTTGGGCTATATTACCTGCTTGGGAGTTTCCCTTATCTCGTAATTCTTTCACCTCTATTTTCTTGTTGTAGTGTACCACAGAGTTTATATTTCTTGTGGTCTGCTAATCTCCTTTGATTTGTTGAATCCCCCATTCAGAGGGGAATTTAATTACCTGATGCAACGTGGAGGGTATCGCTTTCATTTCGTCGATCCATGGCCTTCCAATGATCACGCTATAAGCCATGTTAGTATCGATGACTTGAAATCTGGCACTTTTTATCACCCCTCAGCATAAGTGCTAAGCTCAATTTCTCCTTTTGTTATAACCGTAGAGTTATCAAACCCTGATATGGCTCGTGCTTTTGGGATTACTTGATTCCCCAGTAGCATTTCTTCCACGACTCTTAGCAAAATGATATTGACTGAACTATATAGATCAATCAACACTTTTTTTACGTTAGTCTCATGAATAAGTAAAGATATTACCAAAGCATCATTATGCGGAAGCATTAATCCGCTGATATCTGCATCATCGAAGGTTATATCGTTTCCTTCCATATTTCACGAACCTGTTTCCCATATGTAATTGTGAACTTTGTGGTTGTTTTTCAAATCACTTCGTTTAATTCTTCACCCCCGTGTATCACGTTGACGGTTCGTTTTGGAGAAGGAGGCTTTGGGGGCTCCTGCATGTTCCTCATATATGCCTGTTTACCTTTGTCACTAAACAATTTGTTAAATAGCCCTGTTTTAATAAATTTTCTACTTCACCTTGTAAAACTATGCAATCCGCAGTTTTGTGCCCATGATCGATGTGAAATTCACACCAGTGATATGGTTTTCTTCTACTTGGATTTGATCGCATTTCTTTGGGCCAATTAACCTTGTCTCCCATGTTCCTCAATATTGAGACAAGTTCAGTAGTGTTTACACTAAAGTTATGATCCCCAATTTGAGTACTACCTCTAGGTCGTTCATCTCGATCTTTTCTGGATCTAGACGAGGATGAAACTACGTCTCTTCCTTGTGGTCTATCGTACCTGTTTTTACCTAATCTTCTATCTGATTCAGGACGTCTGGATCTGGAATGATCTTCATCTCTTGAACGAGCAATGATATCTTCTTCTATTCTGAGTTTAGTATTGTACCTGTTATATACATCATTCCATGTTGTAGCGGGGAATTCTCTTAGACTTTCTTTAAGTCGTCTCGTGGCTTCTGATCTTTTATTGTTCAGGTTGTTTGCAAATGCCATGGCTGCCCAATTATCAGGCACCCTAGGTAACTACATTCTTTCTCGTTGAAACCTGTCTACAAACTCATGGAGTAGTTTCGTGTCTTCTTGTTTTATTTTGAATATGTCTTCCATTCTCTTCTCAACTTTTTGTACACCAGAGTGTGCTTTTATAAATGAATCTGCAAGCTCAGTAAAAGAGTCAATAAAATTTTCAAGGAGAAGAGAATACCAGGTTAGGGCCCCTTTGGTAAGTGTTTCCCCAAATTTTTTGACAAGAACTGATTCATCTCTTGTTTCGTTAAGTCGTTGCCTTATACCCTAGTAGTGAAAGCAGTCACATAGTCGCGTGGGTCAGTTTTTCCATCATATTTGAGAATGTCGGGCATTTTAAACTTCTTGGGTATAGGCAAGGGTGTCGCACTTGGCTTCCAAGGTTGTTGAGAATATCTATCAACATCGATGCCTTTGATGATAGGTTGTACTCCAGGAATTTGATCGATGCGATCGTTCTGCTCCTTCATCTGTTTCTGCATGGTTAGTAGTAAATGTTGTAATTCTGAGTTATTAGATATACCTGGTCTCGTTTCGAGAGATTCATTAGGAGTATCTCCTCTTCCTGAGTTTGCCAACCCAGACTGAGGATTTTCCATGGTGATGGTGTTATTGGGGGGTGGTGTCCGCGGTGTAGGTAATGCTTCCGGTAATCCTCTCGCAAATTCTTACAAAGCCTGGCTCACATACTCTGCAATCATTTGCTTTACACGATCTTGTTCCACAGTTTGATCGTTATCACCATTATTGTTATTGGACCTCTCTGGGGATTGTTCCCTCGAACCACGTGGAGTTCCTGAAGGCGATGGAACTGGGGTTCCACTCCTTTGCTGGTTTTTGTCGTTGGAGTTTGACATAATTCAGAGGATATCACTTGAAAAGTAAATAAAGATTATCAGATTCCCGGTAACGGAACCAATTTGTTCAACCAAAGAATTAGATCCTTTGACTAAAGCTTATTTTTGAGATGAATACGGGTTATTGATAATCAAGGTAATGGAGAAAAATGAATAATAGACAATATTGCAGAAATATAGAAAATTGAAAATTGATTGTATTCGAGAATCAGATGTCTTTACAAGATGTATTCCCCTCCCATATATAGGATATTCTTATAACATACGACTCTTGATATGGTTACTCATTAATGACTAATTATGACATTAATGAGGCGTTACAAAGGATAACGGTAATTAGGGTTCGATTACAATAACGTTCGAGTAATCAATTGTGGGTCCTTGAATATGCCGGTAGCTTTGTCTAGATTCATTCTGACCTTGCCTCTCTCCGTTTTGATCAAGTTGAGTTTCTCGTGGCGGATAAGTTCGTGGGTTTACTGAACCGTGCCTCTTTGTACCGTGCCTCTTTGTACCATACCTCTTCAAAGAATCACATCCACCTGTCGCATTTTCCTGTGTCCACGTGACTTGCTGAGTTGTCAAAAGTTAGCTTACGTGTGAAACTCTTTTTTACCAATACCCCGCCACGGGTATGTTATTTGGATCGGGTTGCATGCCGCAACAGTGTGATGATGATAAGGGTTAATATATATTTATTTTTATTATGTTTTACTTCCTATTTTTTGAGAAAAGTTCATATTAGTTGTGTGAGTTGAATAGTCCCTTCCTGAGTCATTTCTTATCTATCGTGTTCGAGTTATGGCCTATTGGCGCGATGTGGTATCATGTAAGGTTGTTGGTCATGTTTGGGGTGATTTTTTATCTGATCAGTTCATACTGGATGAGACGAGATTATCGGATCAGGGATCAGTGCGATAAGGTTATGTGAAGTGTATATTAAAGAAAAAATACCATTATTCAGGTTTATAATAAGGTGATGATTCTAGTCAAGATTAGGTATTCAATGATTTGTTAACTTTGCAGTTGGGCATGAATTTCTACACATCTCCTCCGTTGTGGTGGTATCGTCAGCATTATAGCGGGATGTACGTATATATATCATGAGGTGCATTGGGAGCGTCAGATTCGTGGAATTTTGGCTATTTAGGTTCAAGGAGTGTCGTTGTGGTCAGAAGATGAGTTATGCGGTGCATGGTGATGATTCAGCAAAGCCATGTAGTCATGTTCTGGTATGTCGTGTGGTAGTTGATACGGTGTTTATATATTGGAACTAGGCCTGGCAGAGAATTTCAAGTGTTGGAACTAGGTTCTGTGCTTATTATATGGATAAAATAAGAAATCTTCAGATTTGATCAAGCTAATGTGCTCAACTGGGTTGTGGTAGCACGGGCAGGTCCACGATGTGTTAAGCAGTGGTTTCAGATAACTCCAGAGCAGTTCTTGGCACGTTCGAGGACGAACATCTGTTTACGTGGGGGAGAATGTAACGACCCGACCGGTCGTTTTGAGCTCTAGCGTGTCGTTTAGCAGTTTGAGGCCGTGAGCAGCTTCGTTTCAGTTATTATGACCAGTGGGTGTGGTCGGAATTGAATTTCGGGAAGTTTGGAGTTGATTTGGAAAGAAAATTCTCAATTTGGAAGCCTTAAGTTAGAAGAATCAACTAAGATTGGAATTTTGAGTAAACGACCTCCGAATCAGGATTTGAAGGTTCCTGCAGGTTCGTATGATGATTTCGGACTTAGGCTTATGTACGGATCGGGTTTTGGATAACCCGGGAGCGTTTCAGCGTATATTATGGAAGATAGCATTTTAGAAGAATTTTATAAATTTGGGTTGTAAGGCGTTTCAGTATGATTGATGCCCGTTTAGGATTCCGAGCCTGGGAATAGCTCTGTATGGTGATTCTGGAGTTGGGAGCGCGATCGGAAGTGAATTTGGATGTCGTAGGTCATTTTGAAGTCATTTGGCTAAAGATAGAAATTTGATGGATTTTGAGAAATCCGACCGGAAGTGGAAATTTTGATATCAAGGTCGGAATATGATTCCGGGAGTTGGAGCAGTTCCGTAATGTCGAATATGACTTGTGTGCAAAATTTGAGGTCAACCAGACGTGATTTGATAGGTTTCGGCATCGGATATGGAATTTTGGAATTTCAAGTTCATAAAGTTGGGATTTGGGTGCGATTCGTGGTTTCGATGTTGTATGACGTGATTTGAGGCCTCGAGCAAGTCCGCATTATGTTTTGGAACAGGTTGGTATAATTGAACAGGGTCCCGGGGGCCTCAGGTGGATTCCGGGTGGTTAACGGATCAAGTTTGAGAGTTTGAAGAAGGCTGAGGTTGCTGTCATCCGGTGTGACCGCACCTGCGAGTCTTGGGCCGCAAGTGCGACTATGGCGCCACAGGTGCGAAGAGGTGGTGATCTGGCTTGGAGCGCAGGTGCGATGATATTTTCGCACATGCGTAGTCGCAGATGCGGGCTGTGGGGCGCAGGTGCAAAGTTAGCTTGAGCTGAGGAAATCCGCAGAGGCGGAGGTTTGGTCGCACTTGTGGAATCGCAGGTGCGAGAGTTGGATCGCATGTGCGAAAATTGGCCTGGGCAGAATGTTTTAAAACCGAGATTGTTGGTCATTTCCTTCCATTTTCTTTTGGATTGGACGATCTTGGGAGGCTTCAAAGAGAGGATTTCTTCATGCAATGCTAGGTAAGTAATTCCTTCATGTTTCTAAGTTAAATACAAGGTTATTACATCGGATTTTACATGAGGACTTGTAGGAAAATTGGGAAAAATCTTAAAGAAACCTAAAATTTGTAATAGGATTTTTAACCACGAAATTGAGCATGGAATTTAGAGTAAATTGTATATTTGAGTTAATAAGGCTATGGGTAGAATATATCTTCGAGAAATTTCGGGATTCCGGGCACATAGGCCCAAGGTCATTTTGGTCAATTCACCGAGCAGAGTTAGGAAAGTATATAATTTGAATTTGTTGTGAGTATTAGGATGAATTTCATTGCTTTGCCCGTTATGTGGTAGTTTTGGGGCGTTGTGCATCCATGGGAGTCGTCGGAAGGGTTTGGAAGCCGGTTATGGGACTTCGGAGCGAGGTACGTCTCCTTTCTAACTTTGTGAGGGGGAATTGTCCCCCTAGGTGAACTAATTTAGTATGTGCTATTATCCTCGGGGGCTACGTACGCACGAGGTGATGGGAGTCCGTGCGTAGCTACTATTATGCCATGCCCGGGTAGTCTAGGACCCACTAGCATGCCTTATGTGTTGTACCTGTGATCCTGCCTGTATTATTTGACTGCTAGTATAATCGAAACCGTAATTTAATATCTAAAGAAGACTAGAGTTCATTTTCTTAATCAGCTGGAAAGAGAATTGTTTTCCTCTGTGGATAATTGTATACTTGATAAAGTGATATTATTTAATATCATTAGACTTGGCAAATGAATTTCGAGAAAGGATTTAAACACTGTTTTGTGGTTTTAAAAGAGAAATCTGTCATTTATTTGAGTATTTGTTTTCCCGAAGTATTCGGGGTGGACTGTTAATTTTGCATGACTGCATGTGACCGCTTCGCAATTTACATTCCGCGAGTGAAGTGTTATTTCCCCCACTCTCATGGGAGCGGGTCGTACGCCACGGCGGATTTAAAATGCACTTATTGTTCGGGCCGTTCGACCCTCGCCAGTGCATAGACATGATTATTTTATTGAAAGGTGCACTTATGGTACAGGCCGTTCGACCCTCGCCAGTGCACAAAGACGATTATTATGATGGCTCAGGCTGGTTGTCCTTATCCCGTATGCGCATGCTAAGTTGTTAAATGTTTCTTTCATGGATTTTGAAGTGATAAGATTTTTGGGGGGAAATAAAGAATTAATTGTTTATTTAAGATATTTGGGGGAAAATGAGAAAGTGGTAACTGTTTGTTTACTTCCAGTATTTACTTGGATTTCAATGTCTTATATATTTGCTGCTTTACTACCTTTACATGCCTACCGTGTTTCATCATATGCTGTTAAATAAATTGTTGGACCCTAGTGAGTGTCTAATTTGACCTCTCGTCACTACCTCTCTGAGGTTAGGCGGGTGACTTACTGAGTACACGTTGTTTTTGTACTCATGATACACTTGCTGTGCATTTTTATTGCACAGGTACTTTCATAGTGACATGGATGGTTTGGGGACTTAGGCGAGCTGCACCATCCGGAGGCGATCCGTAGCTGACAGAGTCTCCCTCGTACTGTATTTATCTGTATTTTTAAATTCTTTTTCCAATTTGTATTTTGGACAAGCTTTGTGATGATTGTATAAATTCTTAGAAATTGCTCATGTACTCGTGACACCGGGTTCTAGGGTGTGTTTGGGATATAATTGCTAAACTAGAATATTTAAACCATTGCATTTACTTGACGGATTTTATTTAGTTATTATATAATAAAGTGAAAGGAAATGATTTTCATAAAAGTTAAAACAGGAATTTATATCGACTAATTAATGATTGGCTTGCCTGACAATGGTGTCTGGTGCCATCACGACCTTCAGGATTTTGGGTCATGACATATAGGCATGATTACTAATGCACATTTGTTGATCTTATGAACAGGACTTCTAATATGAAATTTAATGTCAACCCTATAGACAAGATTTCTAATATGCAAATATAGAACTCAGGATTAATACCATCACGAAAGTCCTATAGGCAAGATTTTTAAGCATACAGTTTTTTAACAAATGAGCAGAATAAAAAGTATAACTAAATCCTATAGGCAGGATTTCTACCCCGTTTAACAAAGGAAATAAGAAACCCCCCAACTTTATGAAATATCCCTAGATTCTGTTTATTACAAAATTATTACAGACCAGAATAGCAAATGAATTACCTAATAGTAATGGGACACTATAGGATGCCTTCATTAGGCCCTGATAAACCTGGAACCAGGCCTTCCAACCATAACAACAGCATAGTGATTCATCCATATCACATTAGAACCAGGTTTCCAGTGTGTCAAAGTTCTCAAGGGCCTCAGGGACCCAGGGCAATGCTCACACCAGAACCACACAATTAGAAGATAGTTCACAAGAGATTGGAAAAACCAATTTCCAATGTGTCAGAGTTCACAGGAGTCTCGTGGGGACCCTGAGAAGTGCTCACACTGAGGTGGTTGAGAACCTAAGGGACTAAGAGTGATCAGTATATAAAAGGAAATAGGGGGCAGATTTCAAAATAGTTTGATTTCAGAAGATATAAGGTTTAGAACACAGGATTGCAGACAGAACTGCATTAAGAAAACAAGCAAGGTTTGCAAAGTTGTTCATGCTCAAACACACAGTTTAAATAAGTTAAAATCTGGAAAAATTCAAGTTAAGCTAGGTGTTCATGCTAGCATTTAGGGCAGCCTTATTAAACCAAACAGTCATAACCCACATGAATCCAAGACATATTAGAAAGCAAGTTACCAAAGCATATAAAGGACACAACAAGAAGCCTAGTACAAATACAAGTTTCAAAGGTTTAAGACTAATTGACTACTTAACCTTCTGACATTATCCTAAAGATACCCAAATTCAGAACAGGTTAAGAACAACACATAGGAGACATGTTATGCACATTTTTTAAGAGGATTTTATATTATTAAAAATAAACAATCTCAGACTAACAGTATCAACTATAGGACTAAAAGAGAATCATAGAAGCATAAAGCAGAGTCATGCTCAAAATAAAGTTCAAACATGTTGTTCGAACAACACAGATTGTGGAGACATAGAAAATAAAATGGCAAGGGGATAAGGACTTACCAGTTAGGTAGGAAAGAAAGAAAATACACCACAATAGTTAAGTCCCGAATCAATTGGCCTTGGCTTTTAGCCGGCCAAGACCAGAAACAAACGAGCAAAGGGAACTAGAGTAAAGAGAATCTAAGTTTTCAGTAAGGATATTGAGAGTTCAAGTCTGCCTAAATGGGAAAGGGAGAAGGGTTTAAATAGTATTCAATTAGGTGAATAAATAAGGAAAGAAATCAAACACACATAAACAAGGAAAGAAATTATCACATGTGATCAGTAAAGAAGAAAGAACTTTAAAACCCTAGTTTTAGGTAAACCTCACAAAATCGGCAGAAAATAAAGGCAATCAAATATACACTGCATGCGATGAACATAGACAAGAAATTATTCAAAAAGAAACACCCAATCAAATCAGATCTAGTCCAGATTTAGGGTATGAAACCTTAAATTAGGTTAAGTAAAAGAAATCGACAAAAATAGGTGGATTTATGTATAAGAGGACAAATATAAACGGGATAACACTTAAAATTAAAGTTTGAACAAATTTTGGTCTGAATCAAAAGAGGATATGAAAACCCTAACCTTAGGGTTAAGTATGAATCTGTGAGAGATACGAAAATAACCGTACTCACAAAGAACATGTGACGAACACAGATGGAATAAACAATAGGTTAAAGATTTGAACCAGTTTTGGTTTGATTATTACAAGATCTGCTTGCCATATTAGGCAAGCAATTAGGTAATACCAAAAACGGGTAGTCAGTAGGGAGGAGGGGCCAATATGGTAAGGAGATGAGAAAATAATCTCATTAGAGGCGAGATTAAGGGGTGATTTTTGGTGACGGCGGCTTAGAGTTTTGAGAGGAGGGGTTTGAGAGGATACATAGGCGGCGGGTTTGGGTGAATGACGATTAGGGTTTAGACGGGTGGGTTAATTAAAGGGCATGTGCGATGTGGACTGTTGATTTTGGAAATCAACGGTCCGGATTCAAAGGGTCCTGGGTCGGGTATTTTTAGATGGGTATAGGGATTGAACTAACAGGTCCTGGGCTAAAGGTATTGGGTTGGTAAGGGGTGTTGGGTTAGTCGAAATTGGGGTTTTAGGGGGCTACATTTTAAATACCCAATTTAACAAATAAATAATTTATAAAAAATAATTAATAGAATAAGAAAACATAACTTATGCGTAAAAATGATTTAAAATAATTACTTAATATTATAAAAATATGAAAATTCATTTTATGTATAAATAATGCAATTATACACATATATAGGCTATTATTGCAAGATATGCAATTTAGCCTAAGGATGCAAATATAATTATAATAAATACATTCAAAAATATTTAAAGCTTAATATGAATATAAATGATGAAAATTAAATGATAAATCATCATAAAAATTATTTGTGATGCAATTAATATTTAGTTATATAATAAAAATGAAGGAATAAATTGATTAAAAGCCTTTAAAAATTATAGAAAATATATGAAAAAATACTTGATGATGCGCATGCACTATTTTGATGGTATATATGTATATTTAAAATATATGAGGAAAAAATTGGGTATCAACAACTGCCCATCTTTACCTAGGAAGGATAAAGAGTTGTCGGGTAAAGAAATGATGACTGATTTTGACTGAATGGGGTGATTTGGAAGATATAGGCCGCACTCTGGCTTCTGGGCTGCCTAGATATCCCTGGTTTTATAGGAATCAGGCCGTGTGTAGTTATGGATCCAATGATGGAGTAAACCAATGGAGTTGTTGCAAGAACGGACAAGATGTTCCAAATAGGGTTAATTGGGGTTTGAAACAGTTATGGGTAACGGATGATGAACGGTGGTGTTTGAAATACTTTGAAGGATGTGGATGGGAACTGGAGCGGGATTTCTCCTGTTGGGATAACAGTTACTTTCCGGACCACCTGCAAATTTATGAAAATACAGTGCAAGCACATATGTATAAATTGTTGCGTAAACTTAGACATGATGCAAATTCCCTTTGGACCATGAAGACTGTCTTTGGATGATGAGGATGACGTCCCTAGACCATGATGTCCCGGGCCATGAATTGTATGGTAAGGGATTCGCAGGCCATGAAATGATGTCCTCGGGCCATGAGAATGGTGCCTTTAAACCATGATTCCTTTGAATAAAAATGTGCAAGCTTTGAGAGATCCTCCGGCCATGGCATGATGTCTTCCGGCTATGAGGATGATGCCTTCAGACTATGACGCCTTCAGACAAGTTGGCTATATTTTATCCCATAAGGTGCAGAGACATGATGCTAAAGGTGATAACAAGACAGAGCTTACTCTTGCATAAAGTTAAGGGCGGAGCTTAGCCAGAGAGAAGAGAATAACACAAGGCTTAGGATAGAGCAATATCTGTGTTTATGCAAAGAGATACAATGCTTAGTCTCGTGCAAGATTCGGGATAGTGCTTAGTCCCATGCAAAGAGAAGGCAGTGCTTAGCCTTATGCAAAATGGGGAGGCAGTGCTTAGCCTCATGCAAGGAATGAGACAGAGCTTAGTCTCATGAAAAGAGAAGGCAGTGCTTAGCCTTATGCAAATAGGGAGGCAGGGCTTAGCCTCATGCAAGGATTGAGACAGGGCTTAGTCTCATGCAAGGATTGAGATAGGGCCTAGTCTCATGCAAGGATTGAAACAAGTCTTAGTCTCATGCAAGGAAAAGGCAATGCTTAGCCTTATTCAAATAGGGAGGCAGGGCTTAGCCTCATGCAGGGATTGAGACATGGCTTAGTCTCATGCAAGGAGAAAGCAATTCTTAGCCTTATGCAAATAGGGAGGCAGGGCTTAGCCTCATGCAGGGATTGAGACAGGGCTTTTTCTCGTGCAAGGAGAAGGAAATGCTTAGCCTTATGAAAATAGGGAGGCATGGCTTAGCCTCATGTAGGTACTGAGACAGGTCTTAGTCCC
The DNA here is from genome assembly GCA_005239505.1 of Nicotiana paniculata. Classification (NCBI taxonomy): domain Eukaryota; kingdom Viridiplantae; phylum Streptophyta; class Magnoliopsida; order Solanales; family Solanaceae; genus Nicotiana; species Nicotiana paniculata. Next base: position 37,379 of record ML352877.1, read on the forward strand.
ATGCAAGGAGAAGGCAATGCTTAGCCTCATGCAGGAATTGAGATAAGGCTTAGTCTCATGCAATGAGAAGGAAGTGCTTAGCCTTATGCAAATAGGGAGGCAAGGCTTAGCCTCATGCAAGGATTGAGACCGAGCTTAGTTTCATACAAAGAGAAGGCAATGCTTCCTTATGAAAATGTAAGATTAAAAGTGAAGTATTCTTAGCTGGCAACGTGTCTTGTGTATAGCAGTTGTGTTGTTGAGACGATGCCTATGATGATGACCTTTTCCTTTGCCATAGAATTTTGAGGGTCCAGTTAACTAAGTGACTTTTTGGCTATTATGTATGTTGCTGTTGGCTGAACTTGCTTCGGAATTTTGAGGGTCCTCCTCAAAATTCTGCCCCAGTTTCTGATTGTGGAAAAAATTGAAATTTTATTGAATTGTGACCGAACCCTCAGGGCTTCCTACGTATCCCCTATTAAACGGGAATCAGGTCAAGCGTTGTTCAATTATATTATATGAATAGTTCACACATAGTATCTTTTGACTGCATCTAAATTGATAGGCTTTGGCCAGATTTCTCCATCCATTTCTGCGAGTATGAGCGCTCCTCTTGTTAATACTCTATGAACCATGTAAGGACCTTGCCAGTTGGGTGAAAATTTTCTTTTGGCGTCATCTTGATGTGGAAAGATCCGTTACAGCACCAGCTGCCCCAGTATGAACTGTCTTGGTTTGACCTTTTTTGTTGAAAGTTCTGGATATTCTATTCTGATAAAGCTGACCATGACACACTACATTCATCATTTTTTCGTCTATGAGGGCTAACTTCTCATAGTGGCTCCTTATCCATTCTTCGTCACTGGGTTCTGCTTCTTGTATGATCCTCAGAGAAGGAATTTCTACCTCGGCGGGAATGACGGCTTCGGTACCATAAACCAACAAATAGGGAGTTGCTCCAGTCGATGTACGGACTGTGGTACAGTATCCTAGTAAGGAAAATGGTAATTTCTCGTGACATTGCTAGTGGTTCTCTACCAATTTTCTTAGTATCTTCTTGATGTTCTTGTTGGCGGCCTCTACGGCTCCGTTCATTTGAGGCATGTACGCGGTGGAATTCTTGTGCTTGATTGAAAGTTTCACACATGGCTTTCATCAGATCACTGTTGAGATTGGCGGCATTGTTAGTGATGATGGACTCTGGAACCCCAAATCGACAAACGATCCGATCTGTGACAAAATCTGCGACGACTTTCTTGGTCACAGCTTTGTAAAATTCAGCTTCAACCCATTTAGTGAAGTAATTTATGGCCACTAAAATGAACCTATGCCCATTCGAAGCATTGGGTTCGATTGGACCAATGACATCCATTCCTAAGCAGCAAAAGGCCAAGGTGCACTTGTTGCATTTGGCGGCACTCGTATCATATCTGCATGTATCTGGTATTGGTGGCATTTCTAGACATACCGGATGCAGTCTGTTTCCATAGTCATCCCAAAGTATCCAGCCCTGAGTATCTTCTTGGCTAAGAAAAAATCGTTCATATGTGGGCCGCAGGTTCCGGCATGTATCTCTTAGACAAATTTGGAAGCCTCTTTGGTGTCAACACACATTAACAGTCATAGATTGGGAGTTCTTTTATACAGAATTCCTCCGCTTTGGAAGACGTGATTGGACAGTCTCTGTAGTGTGCATTTTTTAGTATGGTTTGCATGCTCCGGGTATTCTTTTTTTGCCAAATATTCCTTGATATCGTGGAACTAGGGATTTCCATCAGTTTCCTCTTCAACATGAACATAGTATGCCGGCTGATTATGGATCCTTACCTGGAATGGGATTGATGAAATTCTTGTTTGGATGTTGTATCATTGATGACGAGGTGGCCAATGCGTCTGCATATTAATTCTGAATTCTAGGGACATACCGGAATTCTATATTTGTGAACCTCCTCTTCACCTCTTGTACATGATGTAGATACGGTAGTATTTTGGTATTCTTGGTAGCCCACTCTCCGTGTACCTGATGTACCAGCAGGTCTGAATCACCGATCACCAGCAGTTCCTGAATATTCAGGTCAACGACCAGGTTGATCCCTAATATGCAGGCTTCATATTCTGCCATATTGTTGGTGCATGGGAACCTGAGTTTTGCAGACATCGGATAATGTTGACCGATTTTTTATACCAAGACGGCCCCGATAATGACTCCTTTGAAATTTGCAGCTCCGTAGAAAAACATTCTCCACGTGCGCAGTATTTTCTTTCTGGATGCCACTCATATCATCCATCTTAGCCTTTCCCTTACTTTTCGGATTACCTGGAGGAGGAGGAGGTGGAGGGCCTCTGGATCTTGTGTGATATGCTTATGATGCAGTATGTGTGAACCAACCCTGGGGAAAAGGAATAATCAAAAAAAAAAAAAAAAAAAAAAAAAAGGTAGCCAAGTCAGTGAGAATTATGGAAAAGTATTTGCAGTATTTAAACACATATTGTTGAAATGTAAATTTGCGTCTTAATTTGGGAGCCTCGTTGTGCCCGAGGTTGGCCTAGCGACAAGTATATTTGGAGAAATTTAAAGCCAATAATTGCCTCATTTCATTAACGTGATAAATAAGACGAATCTAAAATGACAATAAATAAATAAGTCACTAATGGTGTTTTCCTTATTACATTCGTAAAGTAATTCTAAAACAAATAAACCTAATCTACTTGGTCCCAGAGGGACCTTCTCCAAGTTTGGCTTTCTTGGATCCATTGATCAGGTTCCCTAGGTCGCGCATGTCCAGTAGTTGATATGCCCTTGCTAGATTCCCTCCTTCATTAACCTCGGCATTCTGGAAGTCTATGACTATTTTCCTCATCTTCCCCTCTAACTCCATTAAACCCTGCTCCAGATACTCCAGCCTTTCTGTTGACCTAGTAGCCATTTCCCTCCATTCATTGATTGTCTCCATATCGATCTTGTGTTTTTCCAAATGCTCAACCTCGGACTCGTGAACTCTTTTGGCAGTCTGTTATACTTCACATGTTCTTCGGAAACTTCATCTATGACTTTGTTTCCTCGACCGACCCCTGGCTCGATTATTCCTGCTATGTTATCGTCCAACCATGATGGGTAGAAATACACATGCCCTGCGTGGTATCGATCTGGTTCAATGGTGTCCTTTTCCACAATGACCTTCAAGTGCCACATGTGTTGAGCTTCACATTTGTACGGGATGTCATAATCTTGAAAATTTGCTCTGTAGTGACTCATTTTGGAGACTCGCGGTATGACTTATTTTCTACCAACTTGTGTCATGACCCTGATATGAACATAGGAGTGTATTCCCCTTAACCCGATCAACACCAAATACGGAACATCCCCGGATCTGATGGTGAATTCAATGGTAGGGAACCACTCCAACATCCAACGAACCTAGTCCTCGGTTAAATTGTCAAAAAACTGTACCCATTCTGTAGCATTCTCTGGTTGAGCAAACCTATCTGGGATAAAGGTCATTCTTTTGGGGTGATTGAAAGCTATGTGATCATTCCATGGTCTCCGTGGAAACTCTTGGCGGTATTGGCCTCTTGGAGATATTCCAGCAACCAAATCTGTAGCAGCAAATTACAACCCTCGAAATGTTTGAACCCTTTCTGGAAACGATCCAAAGCCTGATATATTTCTGCTATAATCATAGGAACAATAGTGTATGTTTTTCCATCAATTCCCTCCATTAAGGCTTTGGTTACCATGGCCAGTCTGATGTGAATCCTGTTCATTTTCTTGGAAACACTATCATACCCAAAAAGCAGACGATGAACACGAAAACCCTACAATGAATCCAACCCAAGGAGGTGATGGAAGTCAAAAGGTATGTAGGACTTCTTTAAACAGACCAAGTCGTCGTTCTTTCTTAAGCCCATCATTTTCAGAAACCCCCTGCGGGTGCGATTTTCCGTTACCAATAAACCAGGACTGTCCCAAGGTAGTCCAGTGAATCCCCCTATTTCCTCCAAAAGAGGAGTCATTTCTATGTTGCCAAAACGGAATACAACCCTTTCTTCATCCCAGAACATAGTAGCAGCTTCAATCAACATGTTGTTTGGTTGGATGTCTAATAAGGAAGGAAAGTTTTCGAGGACCCTCTTCACATGATTTTTGTCCCTTGACGGAAGATCTTCCCGCCAATCTAGCAATAATAGTGGTATATCTCGGACCATGCCGAACCTGGGAACTTCGTGCCTCATTTTCTGCAAAATAAACAAGGTTAGACCCTTTCCCCCTCTGGATTCGACTATTTATACATTAAAGATTAGCATATCAGCATTTATTTTTCCAAATAATGCACAGATCGTGGTTGTGTCCGTTGGGATTATGGAAACCCCGGTGGACTTTGGAAAAGGCTTTACTTAAAGGGTTATTATGCGGACAACATATTAACCTAGGCTAGCTTTGACCATGATGCATGTACAATTATTATCAGAGTAAGGTTTCTATAGAGGTCTAGACTGGTACCCTCAAGCGGACAACTTGAGGGGGAAAGACACGGAACCGTCAACTGCACCGCTGATCGACTAGTTTTATCGCAAATAAGACTTTCCAAATTCAAGAAGGGTGACATAGGAAGAGCGCAGACACTCATCAAGTGTTGTTATGGTATTTATTACGCACGAGTGGAATATGATGTTGAGCATGATTTATGCAAAAGAAAATAACACATTGTCAAGTATTTTCACTATGAAAAATGACAAAATATCGTATTTAATAATTGTAAAGGCATTTAAGAAAGAAAACAAAGAGACAAATCAGTTTCCATAGTAAAAAGTAATAAATAGGGAAGAGAAATCATAAGTGAATGAAGATAGGCAAATAAATTCACATATAGTGGGTAGGGGAAAGGATGTGCAAGTATTAACAGAATAATAAAGACATGTTTAAAGACTAATTCACAAAACAGGTTTGTTATGGTAAGAGCTTAAAAATATCCCCAACAGAGTCGCCACGCTGTTGCGCCCCCTTTTTCTCGTGAAATCAGGTTTCGACATTTTTTAGGACAATTCCTATTTTTAGAGGGTAGAGAATTGGAATTGAGAGAGTCGCCACCTAACAGATTGAGGTGTTGGGGCACCTAGAGCAGATAACTCATATAACCAGTTTACATCACCAGAGATCGGGTAAGGGCTCAAGTTACCTCGAGGGGAAGGTGTTAGGTACCCCTCGAGGTCCACAATGGTGGGTCCCGGCCGAACTTAAATTAAGCGAATTAGTCTAAGCAATTTGGAAAAATAAAATACTCATTTTTTTTGGGAAAAGGAATGGGGGGTCCTAAGTTTTTTAGCCTATAGGATCACCTCGTGCAATACTTTGTAATTCCCTCAAGTCGGGGTGTTACTCATAGTACTTAGCACACAGACTATCATCTCCTTACTACCCGATTACTATCTTTAAGTTGTTACCCAAGCGTTCTAGTTGATTCTAGCTCGTTCCCTATGTGTGCACTACTCGTCCCTTATCTATGGCCCTGGAGGTATTAAGACCTCTATTTGGGATAGTTCTAGACCCAGCCTATGTTGCTCAAAAATGTAAAATCTAGGGCAAGCAAAAGCAATTAGGACTTTCAGATAAAAATCAAATATAGGCTCATATTGACCTCAACACATAAAACAACAAATGCACGCAATCGGATCAACAAACTTTATTAACCTTAAAGTCCTATAGGCAGGATATCTATGTGAGAAAACAGAATGTAGAGGCAGTTTTATTAAGGCGAGTATTAAGACCTATTGTTTGCCTACTGATTTTATTCAGTATAATCTGGCCACCTCAGGTAGTAATACATGAGAAATATAAACACAGAATTATTATTAAGTCCTACAGGTATGTTGCCTAAGTGATTGACAATGGCGATTAAATTCAGAACCAATTAATGGAATCATATAGGAATGATTTCTATAAGTTTAATGGTTACAGACCTATAGACATGATTTCTAGGTGTAGCACTGATATTAACTTTATAGAGACATGTTTTATTTCCTTTTTAATCCTATAGGCATGCTTTCTAATTACTGTACTGACTTAAGTCCTATAGGCACGATTTCTAGGTTTAAAACTGGTTTTAGTCCTATAGACATGGTATCTATTACTGAATTGATTTAAATCCTATAGGCATGATCTCTAGGTGTGAGACTGATTTTTTATCCTATAGGCATGATATCAACCATGTATGGGCAGAAATTATGCAGATTGCCAGGAAAACAATTAAATCAAACATCAAAGTCCTATAGGCATGAATACTAATGCACATTTGTTGATCTTATGAATAGGACTTCTAATATGCAATTTAATGTCAACCCTATAGGCAGGATTTCTAATATGCAAATATAGAACTTAGGATTAGTACCATCACGAAAGTCCTATAGGCAAGATTTCTAAGCATACAGTTTTTTCACAAATGAGCAGAATTAACAATATAACTAAATCCTATAGGCAGGATTTCTACCCCGTTTAACAAAGGAAATAAGAAACCCCCCAACTTTACTAAATATCCCTATAATCTATTTACTACAAAGTTATTACAGACCAGAATAGTAAATGAATTACATAATAGTAATGGGACACTATAGGGAGCCTTCATCAGGCCCTGATAAACCTGGAACCAGGCCTTCCAACCATAACAACAGCATAGTGATTCATCCATAACACATTAGAACCAGGTTTTCAGTGTGTCAAAGTTCCCAAGGGCCTCAGGGACCTAGGGCAATGCTCACACCAAAACCACACAATCAGAAGATAGTTCACAAGAGATTGGAAAAACCAATTCCCAGTGTGTCAGAGTTCACAGGATTCTCATGGGGACACTGAGCAGTGCTCACACTGAAGTGGTTGAGAACCTAAGGGACTAAGAGTGGAGGTTTAAAAAATCAGTATATAAAAGGAAATAGGGGCAGATTTCAAAATAGTTTGATTTCAGAAGATATAAGGTTTAGAACACAGGATTGCAGGCAGAACTGCATTAAGAAAACAATCAAGGTTTGCAAAGTTGTTCATGCTCAAACATACAGTTTAAATAAGTTAAAATCTGGAAAAATTCAAGTTAAGCTAGGTGTTCATGCTAGCATTTAGGGCAGCCTTATTAAACCAAACAGTCATAACCCACATGAATCCAAGACATATTAGAAAGCAAGTTACCAAAGCATATAAAGGACAGAACAAGAAGCCTAGTACCAATACAAGTTTCAAAGGTTTAAGACTAATTGACTACTTAACCTTCTGACATTATCCTAAAGATACCCAAATTCAGAACAGGTTAAGAACAACACATAGGAGACATGTTATGCACATTTTTTAAGAGGATTTTATATTATTAAAAATAACCAATCTCAGACTAACAGTATCAACTATAGGACTAAAAGAGAATCATAGAAGCATAAAGCAGAGTCATGCCCAAAATAAAGTTCAAACATGTTGTTCGAACAACACAGATTGTGGAGACATAGAAAATAAAATGGCAAGGGGATAATGACTTACCAGTTAGGTAGGAAAGAAAGAAAATACACCACAATAGTTAAGTCCTGAATCAATTGGCCTTGGCTTTTAGCCGGCCAAGACCAGAAACAAACGAGCAAAGGGAACTAGAGTAAAGAGAATCTAAGTTTTCAGTAAGGGTATTGAAAGTTCGAGTCTGCCTAAAGGGGAAAGGGAGAAGGGTTTAAATAGTATTCAATTAGGTGTAAGGAAATAACCCAACACAAATAAACAAGGAATGAAATTATCACATGCGATCAGTAAAGAAGAAAGAACTTTAAAACGCTAGTTGTAGGTAAACCTCACAAAATCGGTAGAAAATAAAGGCAATCAAATATACACTGCATGCGATGAACATAGACAAGAATTTATTCAAAAAGAATCGCCCAATCGAACCAGATCTAGTCCAGATTTAGGGTCTGAAACCCTAATTTGGGGTAAGTAAAAGAAATAGACAAAAATAGGCGGATTTATGTATAAGAGGACGAATATAGACGGGATAACACTTAAAATTAAAGTTTGAACCAACTTTGGTTCGAATCAAAAGAGGATATGAAAACCCTAACCTTAGGTTTAAGTACAAATCTGTGAGAGATATGAAAATGCCCGTACTCACAAAGAACAGGCGATGAACACAGTCGGAATAAACAACAGGTTAAGTATTTGAACCAGTTTTGTTAGATTATTACAAGATCCGCTTTCCATATTAGGAAAGCTATTAGTTAATACCAAAAACGGGTAGCTAGTAGGGAGGAGGGCCAATATGGTAAGGAGATGAGGAGGGAATCTCATCAGAGACGGGATTGGGGGTGATTTTGGGTGACGGCGGCTTATGGTTTTGAGAGGAGAAGAGGGGTTTGAGAGGATACAGAGGCGGCGTGTTTGGGTGAATGAGGATTAGGGTTTAGACATGTGGGTTAATTAAAGGGCAGGTGCGATATGGACCGTTGATTTTGGAAATCAACGGTCCTGATTCAAAGGGACCTAGGTCGGGTATTTTTAGACGGGTATTGGGCTAACAGGTCCTGAGCTAAAGGTATTGGGCTACTAAGGGGTGTTGGGTTAGTCCGAAATTGGGGTTTTAGGGGGCTAGATTTTAAATACCCAATTTAACAAATAAATAATTTATAAAAAATAATTAATAAAATAACAAAATATCACTTATGCGTGAAAATAATTTAAAATAATTACTTGACATTATAAAAATATGAAAAGTCATTTTCTGTATAAATAATGCAATTATGCACATATATAGGCTATTATTGCAAAATATGAAATTTAGCCTAAGGGTGCAAATATAATTATAATAAATACATACAAAAATATTTAATGCTTAATATGGATATAAATGATGAAAATTAAATGATAAATCATCATAAAATTGTTTGTGATGTAATTAATAATTATTTGTATAATACAAATGCATGAATAAATTGATTAAAAGCATTTAAAAATTATAGAAAATTATGGAAAAATACTTGATGATGCTCATGCACTATTTTGATGGTATATATGTATATTTAAAATATATGAGGGAAAAATTGGGTATCAACAAATAGTAGTAAAAGCCACTAAGGGTCCAAACAACTTTGCACGAGGCCCTAAATATGGCATTCAGCTCAAAACATAGTAATACTTTCCAAAACACAAAATAACATATAGTTTCCAGTCAAATACGCAACTTAATAGTTGCTACGGGACAGACCAAGTAACAATCCCCAGCGGTGCACGCCACACGCTCGTCATCTAGCATGTGCACCACTTCATATTGCTGAAACGATGTGAAATTCGGGGTTTCATAACCTAAGGACAAGATTTACAATCATTACTTACCTCAAACCGGACGAAAAACTACTCTGAAATGCCCTTGCTGCTCGACTCGGCCTCAAATCGCCCCGAATCTATCCAAAATCAGAATCATATCATCAATACATGCTAAAGGAACAAAGCCCACGCGATAATTATCAAATTACATCAAAAATTCCAAAATTGGCCAAACCCAACCCTCGGGCCCATGTCTCGGAATCCGGTAAAAAATAGACAACCAGAGTCCTTATCCTCTCCCGAGTCCATACATACCAAATTTATCAAAAACTAACTTCGTTTGACCCCTCAATCACCAAATTCTTACTCTCAAGTTCCAAGCCCTAATTCCCCAAATCTTCACCCTTAAATACCACAAATTTCATGCTTAATCTACTAAAAATCATCATAGAATCGAGTTTTAGGTTCAAAAACATTACCTCAATGTGTTTCCCCTTGAAACCTCTTCAAAATCCCTCAAAAGCTTCAATCCCGACTTCAAAAATGGTGGAAATGGGCAAAATTTCGCGAAGGGTCCAATTTATACTTCTACCCAGCAAAATCGCATCTGCGGTTCATACACCGCACCTGCGGTCTCCGCTTCTGCAGATTTCACTTATCCAACCCACACCGCATTTGCGGTCTCTCTTTCGCACCTGCGTGCTCGCAGGTGCGCTCACTCGTGCACTTTTGCGGAAAGTCCCCCAGGCCTAAAACTCCTCACCTGCGACCCTATACTGCACATGTGATCGCCGCACCTGCAATCCCACTTCCGCAGGTGCGGAAAACCAGAAACAGTAGCACCGGCAGATTTTTCCCAAGTTCTAACTCCCTGATGGCCATCTGAAATCATCCCGAGCCCCTTGGGACCTCAACCAAATATACCAACACCTCATATATCATCACACAAACTTAGTCGAACCCTCGGATCACTCAAAACAGCATCAAAACATCAAATTAACCCGAAGTTCAAGCCTAAGGATTTCTAAACTTCCCAAATTCGCCAACGATGCCGAAATCAAACAAACCACGTTTGAATTACCTGAAATTTTTCACACACCTCACAAACGACACTACGAACCTATTCCAACTTCCGAATTCCATTCCGACCCCGATAGCTAATTTTCCACTGCTGACCAAAAATTGCCAAAAATCTAATTTCGCCCATTCAAGACTAATTCTACCACGGACCTCCGAATAACATTCTGAACACGCACTTAATTCCCAAATCACCTAAAAAGCTATCTGAACCATAAAAACCAAATTCCGAGATCATTTACCCATAAGTCAACTTTTGGTTGACTTTTCCAACTAAATAACCAACTTAAGAGACTAAGTGTATCCTGTCGCTCCACAATCACTCTAAAACCGAGCCAATAAACCCAATACAACATAAAATAGCTAACACACATAATGAAGTAGAAATGGGGAAAACAAGGCTAGAACTCTCGGAACGACCGATCGGATCGTTATAGGATATGTGTGAAGATGGATTCGGAATGGAATTACATTGACTCCCTTAGCTCCGTTGAGTGATTTTGAGGTTAGGAGCGTGTTCAGAATGTGTTTAGGAGGCATGTAGTAGACTTAGACTTGAATTGGCGAAAGTTAGATTTTTGGCGATTTCGGTCGATAGTGGTAATTTTGATATCGAATGCGGAATGGAATTACGAGAGTGGATGTAGGTTCGTAATGTCATTTGTGATCTGTGTTTAAAATTTGAGGTCATTCAGACTAGATTTGATGTGGTTCGGCGTCGTTTGTATAATTTGGAGAATTCTAAGTTCTTAGGCTTGAATCCGTGCTTAATTCATGTTTTTGGTGTTATTCAAGGTGGTTTGAAGGCTCGACTAAGTTCGTAATGTGTTATAGGATTGGTTGGTAGGTTTGGTTGAAGTCTTGGGGGCCTCGGGTGTGTTTCAGATGCTTAACGGAAGGAAATGGGACTTAGGAAAATCTAGTGTCTATGATGGTTCTGGTGTCTTGCACCTGTGGAAGGGAGACCGCGGGTTCGAGAGTTGTAGGTGCGGAGGGGACGCGCAGATGCGGAAATGATGGCGCTGATGATGGAGCGCAGGTGCGCAAGTTTGACCGCACCTGTGAGTCCGCAGGTGCAAAACCTGGGCGCACGTACGGAGCCTGGTTGCCTTAATGAAATTCGCAGATGCGTCATTTTGGACCGCAGGTGCGAGAAAAGGTCGTAGGTGCTTCAGATTCAGTCATCATAGGTATCATCCATGTCTGTCATAGGGATGCATCAGTATTATTTGACCCAGGCTCTACGTATCCATATGTGTCTTCTTATTTTTCTCCACATTTGGGGATACCTCGGTATTCTTTGAGTTCCCCTGTTTATGTATCTAATCCTGTGGGAGATTCTCTTGTTTTGGACCGCGTATATCGGTCGTGTTTGATTACTCTTAGAGGGTTTTAGACCAGAACTGATTTGTTATTACTCAATATGGTAGATTTTGATGTTATCTTGGGCATGCACTGATTGTCGCCCCATTATGCTATTCTTAATTGTCACGCTAAGACCGTGACGCTGGCTATGCCAGGCTTGCCGAGATTAGAGTGGAGAGGTACCTTAGAGTATACTCCTTGTAGGGTCATTTCATTTCTTAAGGCTCATGAATGGTCGACAAGGGTTGTGATGCGTATTTGGCCTATGTGAGAGATGTCAGTATTGATACCCCTACAGTTGAGTCAGTTCCAGTAGTGAGGGATTTCCCTGATGTGTTTCCAGATGATCTTCCGGGTATGCCGCCTGATAGAGATATTTATTTCGGTATTGATTTGTTGTCGAGCACTCAGCCCATATATATTCCTCTTTAGCGTATGGCTACTCCTGAGTTGAAGGAGTTGAAGGAGCAGTTGCAGGAGTTGCTTGATAAGGGTTTCATCAGGCCCAGTGTATCACCTTGGGGTGCTACGGTCTTATTCGTGAAGAAGAAGGATGGTTCTAGGCATATGTGTATTGATTATCGGCAATTGAACAAGGTTACAGTGAAGAACATGTTTCCTTTTCCACGCATCGATGATTTATTTGATCAGTTAAAGGGTGTCAGGATATTTTCTAAGATTGACTTATATTCTGGCTATCATCAGTTGAAGATTCGGGAGCCGGATATCCCGAAGACTTCCTTCAGGACCAGATATGGTCATTATGAGTTTCTTGTCATGTCATTTGGGCTGACCAATGCCCCAACAGCCTTTATGCATTTGATGCACAGTGTGTTACGGCCTTATCTTCATTCCTTCATCATTGTATTTATTTATGACATCCTGGTATATTCCCGGTCTCGGGAAGACCATGAGCAGCACCTGAGGACCGTGCTTCATACTTTGAGGGAGAAGAGACTATATGCAAAATTTTATAAGTGTGAATTTTGGATTGATTCATTGGAATTCTTGGGCCACGTGGTGTTTTATGATGGGATCAATGTAAATCCGAAGAAGGTTGAGGCAATGTAGAATTGGGCTAGACCGTAATCAGCTACGGAGATCCGTAGTTTCCTTAGTTTGATGGGGTACTACCATCACTTTGTAGAGGGATTTTCATCTATTGCAACACCTATGACAAGACTGACCCAGAAGGGTGCTCCGTTCAGGTGGACCGAGGAGTGTGAGGAGAGCTTTCAGAAGCTCAAGATAGCTTTGAGTACAGCCCCAATATTAGTATTTCCTACAGGCTCGGAGTCCTACACTGTCTATTGTGATGCCTCGAGGATTGGCCTTGGAGTGGTATTGATACAGGACGGTAGGGTGATTGCCTACGCGTCTAGACAGTTGAAGGTGCATGAGAAGAATTATCCGGTCCATGATCTCGAGTTAGCAGCTATTGTTCATGCCCTGAAGATCTGGCGTCATTATTTGTACTGTGTTCCTTGTGAGATCTACACTGATCACCGGAGTTTGCAGCATTTGTTCAGGCAGAAGGACCTTAATTTGCGTCAGCGGAGCTGGTTGGAGCTACTTAAAGACTATGATATCATTATATTGTACCACCCGGGGAGCCCAATGTAGTGGCTGATGCCTTGAGTCGCCGGGCAGAGAGTTTGGGGAGTTTGGCATATCTTCCAGCAGCTGAGAGGCCTTTAGCCTTAGATGTTCAGCCCTTAGCCAGCCAGTTCGTGAGGTTGGATATTTCATAGCCTAGCCGGGTATTAGCTTGTGTGGTTGCTCGGTCATCTCTTTATGAACGTATTAGAGAGCGCCAGTATGATGACCCCCACCTTCTAGTTCTTCAGGACAGGATTCGGCGAGGTGATGTCAGGGATGTGACTGTTGGTGATGACGGTGTGATGAGGATGCAGGGCCGGATCTGTGAGCCCAATGTAGATGGGCTTTGGGAGATGATTCTTGAGGAGGTCCATAGCTCGCGGTACTTCATTCATCCGGGTTCCGCGAATATGTACCGGGACTTGAGACGGTACTATTGGTGGAGGAGGATGAAGAAAGATATAGTGGGGTTTTTGGCCAAGTGTCTCAACTGTCAGCAGGTTAAATATGAGCACCAGAGGCCGGGTGGATTACTTCAGAGGTTAGAGATCCCCGAGTGGAAGTGTGAGAGGATCACCATGGACTTTGTAGTTTGACTTCCACGGACTTTGAGAAAGTTCGATGCTATTTGGGTGATCGTGGATCGGCTGACCAAGTCAGCTCATTTTATCCCAGTATTGACCACTTATTCATCTGAGAGGTTGGCCGAGATTTATATCAGGGAGATTGTTCGCCCTCACAGTATTCTATTATCTATCATTTAAGACAGAGGCACACAGTTCACATCACGGTTCTGGAGAGCCATTCAGCAGGAATTGGGTACTAGGGTGGAGCTGAGCACAACCTTTCACCTCCAGACAGACGGACAGTCCAAGCGCATAATTCAGATTCTTGAGGATATGCTTTGTTCCTGTGTGATGGAGTTCGGATGGTCATGGGACCAATACTTGCCGGTTTCAGTGTTTGCTTACAACAACAGTTACCAGTCCAGCATTCAGATGGCACCGTATGAGGCTTTGTATGGTATGTGGTGCCGGTCCCTGGTGGGTTGGTTTGAGCCGGGCAAGGCCTGATTGTTGGGTATATATTTGGTCCAGGATGCCTTGGATAAGGTGAAGGTGATTCAGGAGAGACTTCACACAACCCAGTCCAGGCAAAAGAGTTATGCGGACCGGAAGGTTCGTGATTTGGGATTTATGGATGGAGAGCGAGTCTTGCTTCGAGTATCGCCTATGAAGGGCGTCATGAGATTCGGGAAGAAGGGAAAGCTGAGCCCGAGGTTCATTGGTCCTTTTAAGATATTGTGGCATGTTGGGGAGGTTGATTATGATCTTGCCTTACCTCCCAGCCTAGCAGGAGTTAATCCGGTATTCCACATATCTATGCTCTGGAAGTATCACGATGATCCGACTCATATATTGGATTTCAGCTCAGTCCAGTTGGACAAGGATCTATCTTATGTTAAGGAGCTAGTAGCCATTTTGGACAGGCAGATCAAGAAGCTCAGGTCAAAATATATTGCTTCAGTAAATGTCCAGTGTAGGGGTCAGCCGATCGAGGAGGCAACTTTGGAGACCGAGTAGGATATGCACAGCCAGTAGCCTCATCTTTTCACAGTTTCAGGTATTTATACTCGTTCGAGACCGAACGATTATTTTAAGAGGAGGAGAATATAACGACTCGTTCGGTCGTTATGAGAGTTAGATCCCCAATCCCTTAATAAATGCTTTCCACACGTCTATTTCTGCTAATGGGACTTGCCGGAGTGATTGATTAGTCCCTAGTTGAGAGTTTAAGTCTTAGAATTTGGACCGCAGTCGGAACTGTGGGAAGACGGATCCGGAATGGAATTCCGTCGACTCCGTTAGATCCGTTGAGTGATTTTGAGGTTATGAGCGTGTATGGAATGTGTTTAGAAGGTTTGTAGTAGACTTAGGCTTGAATTGGCGAAAGTTAGATTTTCGGCAATTTCGGCCATTTGTGGAAATTTTGATATCGAGCTCAGAATGGAGTTTCGAGAGTGGATGTAGGTTTGTAATGTCATTTGTGACCTATGTGTAAAATTTGAGGTCATTCAGACTAGATTTGATATGGTTCGACGTCGTTTGGAGAATTTGGAGAATTCTAAGTTCTTAGGATTGAATCTGTGCTTAATTCATGTTTTTGGTGTTGTTCGAGGTGGTTTGAAGGCCCGACTAAGTTCGTATGGTGTTATAGGATTGGTTGGTAGGTTTGGTTGAAGTCTTGGGGGCCTCGAGTGTGTTTCAGATGGTTAACTGAAGGAAATGGGAGTTAGGAAAATTTGGTGCCTATGCTGGTTCTGGTGTTTCGCACCTGCGGAAGGGAGACCGCAGGTACGAGAGTCACAATTATGGAGGGGATACATAGATGCAAAAATGGTGGGGCTGATGATTGAGCGAAGGTGCGCAAGTTTGACCGCACCTGCGAGCCCACAGGTGTGAAACCTGGGTGCAGGTGCGGAGCTTGGCTGCCTTAATGAAATGCGCAGATGCACTATTTTGGACCGCAAGTGTGGTACCCCCAAGTGAGAGAAAAGGTCGGAGGTGCGATGATGACTGGGCAGAAAAGAGGATTTCGAGGGTTTGAAATTTCATAACACAAAATTTGGTTTAGAGCTCAATGGGAGGCGACTTCTCGAGGGATTTCGAGGGAGAACTATTGGGTAACTAATCCTAACTCTATTTGATCATATTACATGAATCTATTGTTGTTTTCCTCGTCTAATTAAGGAATTTGAGTGAAAAGTGGGAATTTGAGGGAAAATTTCTCCAATTGAATTTTTGGGTTTTGATCAGGTTTTAGACGTCGGAATTGGATAATTTTTGGATGAAAGGACTCGTGAGTGAATAGGTGTTCTAGATCGGTAATTTTTACCCAATTCCGAGTCATGGGCCCGGGAAGAATTTTTGGGCGTTTTTCATAATTTCGCGCTTTAGCTTCGAATTAATTAATTAAATGAGTTACTTGTAGTTATATTTACATTATGCAATTTATTTGAATAGATTCGGACCATTTGGAGCGGATACTCGTGGCAAGAACGTGATATCGAGTTGTGTTGAGCGGTTGAGGTAAGTGGCTTTTCTAACCTTGTGTTGGGGAACTTCCCCTTAGGATGTTTGATATTAATTGATGTGTGGGCGCCGTGTACGTAAGGTGACGAGTACGTACACGGGTTATTATTGCAAAAATCCCGTTTTTCCTTTCTAAGTCATAAATTGTTTTTCCTTTATTAAATTGCACTAATATGTTTAATTTTTTAGCTTAGATTAGGGAAGCATGCTTACGTGTTTAATTGCCTATTTGACCTTCTGTGCGCCATGCTTAGTTAAGTCCCTATTTTCCATATATGTGTTTAGTCTAAACTGTATAACTCGATGCCATACTTGTCATTTTATCTTGCGTTGCATATTTAAATTGGGACTACGGACGTATTCCGAGAGATCCCCCTGTCTTGCATATTTAAATTGGGACTATGGACGTATTCCATCCCCTTGTCTTGCATATTTATTTTGGGACTAGGGACGTACTCCGGGAGATCCCCCCCCCTCCCCCCGCACTGCATATTTACTTTTGGGACTACGGACGTATTCCGAGAGATCTCCCTGTACTGCATAACCATTTGGAAATACGGGATGGTATCCCGGGAGTTTTCCTACTGTGTTACCTTGTTCCAAGCCGAGGGCTCCTTTTAACTGTTAAATATTCGAGAATTTACAGTATGCTGTTTTACCCCCTTTTATTGTTGAGTTTTCTTTAAGGCTTTCGTAATATTAGGCTTACCTAGTCGTAAAGGCTAGGTGCCATCACGATACCTTCTGGAGGGTTAAATTGGGTCGTGACACCACTGCCACTGTCGCCCCTCTCCTTCTCCACCTCCTAAAAATTCTAGGTTTGAATTACAACCCATTTCTTTGTTATTTCTAGGTTTTGTTAATTAGTTTCAATTGATCAGTGTTTCTATTATTTGAATATTGTATTTTATTGCGGACTAGGGTTTAGGTCTTGTTTTAATTAGTTTTGTTAATTAGTCAATTAGTTATGAATTAGTTTTAATTGATGAGTGTTTCATATTTGAGTTTATATTGTCTTGAATAGTTTAGTTAGAATTGAATTATTAACTTTGTATTGTCTTGAATAGTTTAGTTAGAATCTAGGGTTTAGGATTTGTTCTTGTGAATCGAACTTTTAGTTTATGGGTCGAATTTCTTTAGTTTAGTTAGTTTATGTTTAAATTCGTAGGATATGAATTGAACTTTTAGGATATGAATTGGACCTTTTGGATATGATTTGCACTTTTAAGATATAAATTGAACTTTTATGATATAAATTGAACTTTTAGGATATGAATTGGACCTTTTGGATATGAATATAACTATTAGGATATAAATTGAACTTTTAGGATATAAATTGAAATTTTAGGATATGAATTGAACTTTTAGGACATGAATTGAACCTTTTGGATATGAATTGAACTTTTAGGATATAAATTGAACTTTTAGTTTATGTTTAAATTCATAGGATATAAATTGGTGTAATTAGGAAAAAATAATTATCTTGAATTAACTAAAAAAGATTTAATTAACTTATAATTGTAGAATAAATAAATTTGTTCTTATTTTATTTGTATAGATGGAACATCGTACTTGGATGTACAATAGGAATTATCCTAATCGGCGGGTATTGCGGAAGGATTTTGTAGAAGGGGTTGATGACTTTATTAGACATGCAATGTCACTTCCACCATACCAAAGTGAAGGAGTAATTAGGTGCCTTTGTGTCAGGTGCGATTGTATGAAGTTTAAAAAATCGGAGGAAGTTAAGCTTCATCTTTATAGGAACGGGTTTATAGAGAATTACTTTGTGTGGGCTAATCATGGATAGATCGACGGTAGCCGTGGGATATTTCATAACATTGTTGTTGGTAAAAGTAGTAGGTCGGTAGAGAATAAAAATCTTGATTCTAGAATTCAGGATATAGTTGTGGATGCTTTTGGGATGCACTTCGGGGGTGAGCCCAATGAAAATGTTGAACAAACTCCTAATGATGATGCAAACTCCTAACGTTTTTATGATGATGCAAAACGTTTTGATGATGCGAAAGTATCAAATCTTATTGGAATATTTCTCAAGCAGCCATGGACTCTTTCATTGACTTTATAAGTGAACTAGTTGACCCTAATATCAACTTACCTGGTGATTTCTATAAGGCAAAAGATTGGTTTCTAAGTTAGGACTTTCGTCAATGAGAATTGATTGTTGTGAAGATGGTTGCATGTTATATTATAAAGATGATGCAACTTTAGACAGTTGTACATTTTGCGAAAAGCCTCGTTTCAAGAGGCTTTCCAGTGGGAATATGGTCACTGTCGAGGCGATGCATTATTTACCTCTTATACCTAGGTTAAATAGGTTATATGAGTCGATGAGTTCTGCTCCTCACATGATATGGCACTTTAAAAATAGAAGACCGCCTGGTGTTATGTGTCATCCTTCAGATGGAGAAGCTTGGAAGCATTTTGATAGGACATATCCAGATTTTGCTAGTGAACCAAGGAACATTCGGTTAGGTCTGTGTGCGGATGGCTTCACACATTTTTCTATATTTGCGACACCATATTCATGTTGGACTGTCTTTCTTACACCTTATAATCTACCACCTGAGTTGTATATGACTGGTCCATATATATATTCTTAAATTGTATTATCCCTGGTCCACGTAATCCAAAAAGTTTGATTGATGTATATTTGCAACCTTTGTTTGATGAGCTAAAACAATTCTGGTATGATGGTGTTGAAACATATGAAATATCAACCAAGCAGAATTTTAATTTGCATGCTAATTTAATGTGGATTATTAATGATTTTCCTGCGTATGGAATGTTGTGTGAGTGGATGACTGCTATGAAGCTCGTTTGTCCTTGCTGCATGGAAATAGTAAAGCGTTCACTTTGAAACATGGCCGAAATAAATCATGGTTTGATTGTCATTGTTAGTTCTTCCTGATGATCATGAGTTTAGAAGGATGAAAAATGAATTCAAAAAGAATAAAGTGGAATATGATTCTCCACCTCCGATACTTTCAGGTGAGGAGGTTTGGGAGAGGGTCCAGAACTTCAGTAAAGTTACTGTGGCTCCACCTTATAGATTCCCCGGATATGGTGTTAATCATAATTGGACGAAATAGAGTATATTTTGGGAGTTGCCTTATTGAAAGGATAATCTTCTCCAACACAACCTTGATGTCATGCATATTGAGAAGAATTATTTTGACAATTTGTTCAACACAGTGATGGATGTTAAAGGTAAGACAAAAAATAACCCGAAGGCTAGAATGGACTTATAAGAATATTGCAAGCGCGCTGAATTATACTTGCAGCTAGCAAACAATGGTAAGTTGTTCAATCCCAAAGCAAATTACACATTCACTTTGGAGGAAAGACGACAAATTTGTGATTGGGTTACGAAATTGAAGATGCATGAGGGTTATGCGTTGAATCTTGGAAAACAATTAGATATGAGGATAGGGAAGTTGAGCCATTTGAAAATCCATGACTATCATGTTTTCATGGACTGAGTCGTGTGATTGGACGGGGTCCTGAAGGCCTCGTGTGTGTTTCGGGGTGGTTCCGGGTTGTTTTCAAGTGTTTGGTTGCTGCTGTTTTCTGGTGTTTTGGGGGTTCAGTGCGATCGCAGCCCTAGTTTTGCGATTAAGGAGAAGGAATTTGCGGGGCTGGAATTTTTGCTTGTGTGATCGCAGGGGTAGTTGTGCGACCGGACATAAGGAAAAAGTTGAGGCTTCAGCGGAAGGCTTGTGCGATCGCGGAGATGAAGGTGCGATCGCACAGTTGGTGTTTGGAGGCTTTTGGGAATTTTCCTATGTGATCGAGGCTGTAGGAGTGAGATCTCATAGAGGGTTGGTCTGGGCAGTGAACTATTTTAAAACGGGATTTTGTCTATTTCCTCATTCTTTCACTTGGTTTGGACGACTTTAAGGAGCTTCAAGAGGGATTTTCATCATGCTTTACTAGGTAAGTAATTCCTTCATGTTTCTAAGTTAAATACAAGGTTATTACATGGAATTATACATGGGAATTTGTATAAAAATTGGGGTTTTTGGAGGAAAAACCTAGAAATTTTATTTTGGATTTCTACCACGAATATGAGCATAGAATTTAGAGTAAATTGTATATTTGAGCTAGTAAGGCTATGGTAGAGTATATCTTCGAGAAATTTTGAAATCCGGGCACGTTGACCCGAGGGCATTTTGGTTAATTCACTAAGCGGAGTTGGGAAATTATATAATTTGAATTGTTTCAAATATTAGAGTATACTTTCATTGGTTTGTCGTTATTTTGATAGTTTTGGGGTGTTGTGTGTCCATTGGAGTCGTCGGAAGGGCTGGGAAGCCGGTTATAGAATTTCGGAGCGAGGTAAATCTCCTTTATAACTTTGTGAGGAGGAATTGTCCCCTAGGTAAACTAATTAAATACGTGCCACTATCTGCGGGGGCTACGTACGCACGAGGTGACGGGAGTCCGTGCGTAGCTACTATCATGCCATGTCCGGGTAGTCTAGGACCCACTAGCATGCCTTACTTGTTGTACTTGTGATCTTGCTTGTAATATTAGACCGCTAATATGACCAAAATAGTAATTGAATATCTAAGAAGACTAGAGTTCATTTTCTTCATCATCTAGTAAGAGAATTGATTCCTCCGTGGATAATTGTATTCCTAATAAGGTTATATTATTTAATATTATTAACCTTGGCAAATGAGTCTCAAAACAAATATTTAAATGCTATTTTTCGTGTTCCTTTAAGAGGATTTTATCATTCCCTGAGAAACTGTTTTCTTGAATAAAATGTGGATCTATTATGTGAATATGTGTACATATGAGCACCTGAGTCGCAGGTATGATTCGCGAGCAGGTTAGCCTTATTATTTTTATGTTGACCGAGTCGCATGATTGATTGGCGAGCGGGGAAAATAGATGCATCTATGGTTCGGGTCGTTCGACTCTCGACAGTGCACAACTTATGTTTATGTTGGTTCGGACCGTCGACCCTCGTCATCTCTTGCGCATGATATTTGCTGCGTATTACTGTGATTTATAAATGTTTATCGGCCTAAGGAAGTTTTAATGGCCAGTTATGAGGAAGGATAATTGATGTGTAAGATGTGAAATAAGTCTGATTTTTCTTATCCCGGATTATGATTTAAATTGTCAACTGAAATGACGAATATTTAAAGTGTTAAATGTGGAAGGAGTTGATATTATTTATTCCCGATCTTAATAAATTATCTATGACATTGATGCTTAGTGTCTCACTTGAATATACTAAATTGACCTCTAGCAAATGTCTAATTCGACCTCTCGTCACTACCTCTCTGAGGTTAGGCGGGCGACTTACTAAGTACACGTTGTTTTCGTGCTCATGCTACACTTGTTGTGCATTTTTATTGCACAAGTACTTTCATAGAGACGTGGCTGGTCTGGAGACTTAGGCGAGCTGCATCATCTGGAGGCGATCCGCAGCTGACAGAGTCTCCCTCATATTGTATTTATTTCCATTTTAAATTCCTTGTCCAATTTGTATTTCGGACAAGCTTTGTAATATTTGTGAAATTCTTAGAATTTATGTACTTGTGTCACCGGGTTCTGGGATGTGTTTGGGATTTAACTAAATAAATGGAATAATTTACCTGTCATATTTATTTGATAAATTTTTATTCGTTTTTATGACATGTAAGTGAAAGGTAACAATTTTTGAAAAATGTTAAAATAGAAAATTATATCAACTAATTAATGATTGTCTTGATTGACGGTGGTGTCCGGTGCCATCACGACCTTAATAGATTTCGGGTCGTGACACCTTAGTGCCTATTGCATTTTGTGGTTTGCCTGAAAGAATCTGGAAACCCATCACAGAGAATAGTTTGTTTTTCAAAGACTTGTGTTCTACCACATTAAGGGAAGAAAACCTACTTCGGATGGATCAGAACATTCGTGTAACTTCTATTAAGATGGAAAAAATATTTCCATGTGGTTTCTTTGATGTGGTGGAACACCTTCCAATACACCTTGTACACGAGGCACGGCTTGGAGGGCATGTTCAATGCAGATGGATGTATTCCTTTGAGAGGTAATATTATAAGTTTGATGTAATATTTTATTTTATTTGAATGTTCCTTGCTAACATGACATTATGTAGGACAATTGGCAAATGCAAATAATTTGTTAAGCAGAGGAATAGGATTGAAGGATCTATATGCGAAACCTATCCTGCAAAGGAAACTGCATATTTTTGTTCTTATTATTTTGAGAGTAATGTGCCATGTTCTAGTAATAGGACTAGTAGGCACACGGTCGAATGTGTGAGTGATCCATTAGATCCACCAATTTCCATATTCAATCAATCAGGACGATGTTCTAACGATGTTAGAAAGAGAAGTTTGAGTGATATGGAGTACAAGTCAGCTACATTTCATGTGTTGCTAAATTGTCTCGAAGTGGTACCATTTCCTAAGTAAGTATTGATTTATTAGTTATCAAAATGTAAAATTTATTGTGATTACATATTGATGCAACTACTAAATATATTTGATGTGTCACAGTCACTTTGTGGGTCAATTTGTTCATGATGTTGTATATACGAGATTTGATATGTGGTTCAAACAGTTTGTAAGTATGTGTGTGTGTATATATATATATATATATATATATATATATATATATATATATATACGTAGTGAATGTATAAAAATTGATTCATAAGTTGTGCTAACTTATGAATTTTTTAACACTATGTAGGTACATAATCCAAATAATGGTGTAAATCAATTTTGAAAGATATATCTTAGGGACCTGAGTTTTAGGTCACAACAATGTCTAAGTACGTAGTGAATAGTTATAAGTTTCATACAGAGGATTTCTCTAAAAATAAAAATAGCAACAACAGCGGGGTGTGGGTTCAAGGTGGTGATGGCAACCAAGTTGTAGATATTGATTATTCTGGTGTGATCAAAGAAATATTACAACTAGAATATACAGGTTGGACATATAAGAAATTGATACTCTTTATATGCAAGTGGTTTGACCCAAATCCAACAAGAGGACAAGAGTACACCACCAATACAACATAATTGAGGTTAATCATACGAGGGAGTATGATCGCTATGGTTCTTTCATAATTGCACATAACGTTAGGCAAGTGTATTATGCTACTTATCCATTGCGGATGAATAAGTCCGATTGGTGGGTTGTAATAAAAACTAAGCTTCTAGGTAGGGTGGAAGTCGAGAATGTGTTAGATATTGCATATCAAAACAATATCTCTAGCGTTCACCAAATAGTGGACGATCAGTTAGAAAATGATTCGGAACATCCTGAATGCATATTGGAAGAAGTTGATATAAAGGAAGTAACAATTATAGAAAATGAGGGCGAAGAATCAACTGATGAATCTTAAACAAGTGAGGACGAAGAATTCTCGGAGGAGGAACAATACGTCGATGTGGATTAAAAAGTTGGTTTTTTAAAGCACTCTCATTTTATAGATAGTTTCTTATATGTTTCAATCTAAATGTGTATTATATTATGCAGATGGCAGGGAAGGGTCAAGGTAACAATGACCCTACTAGTTTTCGGGGTCGATAAAAGGGTAGGAAGGGAAAGAGGAGGGTAGAAAATAATAGTCCCTCTTGTCCACCCTTTTCAGAGATGACTATGTCTTATCCTCCACCACACGGCTATACTGAGCTGCCACACCATCACGATTCGTACACCTTCATTCAGACACCAGGTCTTCCATCACAGGGCCATAGGACTATACGTCTGACATACAGTCCAGCTTCCTCACAACCATCTACATCACATCCACGTGGATCACATCCCTACATATCACAGCCACGTGGATCGCATCCATCCATGTCACAGCCACTCGGCTCACAGCAATCAGTATCACAACCACTTGGGTCGTATCCAGCTATGTCGCAGTCACAGGGATTGCAGCCATCTTCATCATCGACTCCATCTATTGCAGGCCTTCGCCTGCGAGGCAGTAGCTCTCACCCGCCTACACCATGTACACATGCCTCTGATACACATTTTTCGGATGATGATGACGAGGTAGTGCATTATTATCCATATGGCAGGATCATCATAGTCCCTGAGGGTGATGGGTAAGTGTTATTTGTTATTTTGCGTCTATTGATTTGTAACACTTTTACTAAGATATTAATGTGTTTTTATTGTTAAATTGCAGGCTCAGGCCGGGTAATAAGACTACGAAATTAATCACCAATGCCATAAGAAGCTTTATGATGGCCCTTATGCGACTTGGATTGATTGCCCATTCTCGATGAAGGAGCAAATTTTCAATCAATTTAATGTATAAATGTTCTTTTAAAGAGTTTAATAATTTATATTTATGATGTTTCCATCTAATACTTAACTTCTGAATACAGAGCAAGTGTGTATGGGAAGACTTCTACAGTGCGGAAGTGGCTGTAAATTTTCATTATAAAGCTCGCAAGAGATTTGCGGATGCTTTCTCGGATGCTAGAAAGAAGAACAAGAGGCCTGGCTGGTTACTTGAGAATTTTTGGATTGATTTGCAAAGGCAATGGATTACCACGGAGTTCTTGTATAGGATAGAAAAAGGAAAGAAAGATCGTGCATCCGAGAAGGGAGGCTCCTTGCACACTGGAGGTGCAATCAGCCTAGGGACAATAAAAAGAAGATTGGTATGCAATTTCTTAAATTATTTTACTTTTCTAAGTATATCTATTCTATTTATTAACTAAATTAATTTGTTTCAGGAAAAGAAGTATGGCATCCAATGAGCCATGATGAGCTATTCAAGGAGACGCATATTGTGAAGAATAAGAAAGAGGAGGATCAAGATAGGTGGGTCGAGGACCGGGCCTCGACTGCATATGTTATCTTTCAATTTTCTTTAAGAATTATAATTTACTTTTATAAAAATTTTGAAATACTGATTTAATTTAAAATACTATAGGGTCCTTACCAAAGTAACGTGGAGGAATTCATCCGTAGTCAGCCAGCTGGTGAATCGGGCGAGCCAGCCCAACCTTCGGCGAGGATGCTGAAAGAATATGGTTGGAGTCTGTTGGCAGTCCAAAATGAGGGAAGGTATACGGGCTTCCTACTAAAAAATTACATCGCCATAAGTGTGGAATGCAAGGAATAGGGACTTTCTCGCTAGGCGAGCAACTTAATAGGGAGAGCCTCTCCGCTATGCGGGAGACAATGACAAATCTCACATCCGAGCTAGAAGCGGCCAAGGAAAGAGAAAGGCTTAGAGATGCTCAATTCCTTGGCATGCAAGCTCATATCATAACTCTCCTATCTACTGGAGCTTTTCCGTTTCCCGGTCTCGTGAGTCATCGCCAGAGGCTCGACCTCCACGTGATCGTTCCTCCTGTCCTGCTCGTGATCGTTCCTCCCGTCCTCCCCGTGATCGTTCTTCCCGTCCTCCACAAGACGGTCCTCTATACCGTCTTGTAAATGAAAATTCATCAGACGGTGATGAGATGTTGTAGAAAACACCCCTTGACTTTTATATACTTTGAACTAGACAAATAGAGCCAGTTTTGAACTAGTTGTAATTAGTTTTAACTTGTTTTTGGATTTTTATATTCAATTGAATTTTAATTTGTTAGTTTTAATGTATTTATTGAATGTTTTGGTTGTTGTTTTATTGTTGTTGTTGTGTTGTTGTTGTTGTTATTGTTATAATTGTGTTGTTATTAAGTATTGGTATACTGGCAGGTGGTGTAGCTGGCAAAACAGGCATTTTATGCCAAAATTAAACCCAGAAAAACCGACCAAAGTAAAATAAATTTATTCCAAAATACTGACCAAAGTTGCTCGGTTAATGAACATTGAATTCCCAGAATTCAACATTACCGACCAACTTTGGTCGGTATTTTTCCAGCACTGTTGAGGTTACCGACCAAAGTTGGTCAGTAATGTTTAATTTTAATTATTTTAAATATATATATATTCAGTTACCGACCAAATTTGGTCGGTTTTTTTTAATTTTAATAATTAATAAAAACGTAATTTAGTTAAACCGGCCAACTTTGGTCTGTAAAATTAAATTAATAAAATATGTTTTAGACCAAAGTAGGTCGGTAAGTGATTAAAATTGTCAGATGGTCGTTTTAACCTACCGACCAACGTTGGTCGGTAATTTCTGACCAACTTTGTTCAGTAAGCCATTCCGTCCATCAAAACATTGTCCACACCCTAATGGTCGCGTTTTGGTCGGTAATTGGCCATAACCATCGGTTGTTTTGGTCGATTTTTAGCGTATTTCTAGTAGTGCATATGGTTATGCCTGGAGCTTTCAATGGATGCCTATATATATTCCCTTGGGGGATTCATTAGATCTATTTCCTTAAGATATGTGTGGCATTATATGGCACAGTCGTAAATGCTTGGAGTAAAGTAAGTCCCATGTATGTCTACTGCTCGAGCTTATTGCAAAACAGATGTCTTAAATGGAGAACTCTACATAGTACGGAGGTTTCAGTGGAGATTTGTCATGACCCAAAACCAACAATCGGTCATGATGACACCCAATTCACTTGCTAAGAAAGACAATAAGAACAAAATGAAATATAAATACTGAATTAACAAAAATAGTACAAGCCTAAAGCCAAACAATATAAACAATGATGTCGATACAAAACAAATCCAAAGAACTAGTAAATAAAGAGTCATGAGCTCTAAACAGAAATACAAGTCTGAAATGCTAAATAACTATACATTTTGAAATAAAGACAACAATAAAAAATGAAAAGAGGCTCCAAGTTAGCGGTCGAAATGCAGCTCTACCTCGTCTCTCGAATAACTCATCAAGCAAAACTCTGTTATTGGCGGCTCAGTCCAACACCTGGATCTGCACAACTAAATGTAGAGTGTAGGATGAGTACAACCAACCTCATGTACTCATCCAGTATCAAACTAACCTCGGTGAGGTAATAGAAGCAAGAATTATAAATGATACTTGCTAATCACCTATAGAGTTCATAAATCCAACAAATACAGAACAATAATATGATCAAGTAATGAATCACAGAAAGAACCACCTTGGTGCACACAATTACTTAATGTACTTTGCTCAGTCAAAAATTCAGCATATAAAGAAGATATGCAAATAAAGCAATAGCAGATAAGGAAGTTGCAAGCACAGATAAAATGTAACAACCAAATCAAACATTAGCTAGCTTTTCCTAAGAATTTCCATAACAGTATCAAACCACTGATCAATTCTCCTCAATATGCGTGTAAACCATCAAGAAGAAACATGAGAGGGTGACCATATGGGGATGGATCCGTGCATACACGCTGCACGGCGTAGTCACGAACAATAATCATAATCCGTCTGGCGTGGTCACATGCTTAATATCACAATTCGGCCGGCGTGGTCACAAGCTCAATATTGCAATCCGCCCGGCATGGTCACAGGCTAGATATCACAATCCACCCGGCGTGGTCACAAGCTCAATATCACAATTCGTCCGACGTGGTCACAAGATCAATATCACAATACGCTCGTCGTGGTCATAGGTTACCAGTCCAAACCATATCACACAGAAAGAAAATATACAAGAATACATGTATATGATCAATGAATATCAGATTTCATACTCCTAGACCGGTATAAGTGACATGCTAAGGTGTATTCATGTGCAAAGTGTGC
This sequence comes from Nicotiana paniculata, assembly GCA_005239505.1. NCBI lineage: Eukaryota > Viridiplantae > Streptophyta > Magnoliopsida > Solanales > Solanaceae > Nicotiana > Nicotiana paniculata. The sequence goes on from ML352877.1 coordinate 65,430, forward strand.
TATCATAGCTCAAATTAGGCAAATTTCATCATGAAAGTAGCAATTATTAAGTTCAATCAGGAAATTAACCTATTTGTAACCTCAAACATGGTTCAAATAGCTCACAACAAGGTTACAAATATAAGAAACATCACAGCATAAAGCTTAGCAATCAATTCAAGGCATATCATACCCTAAGCACTACTCCGAACATGAATAATACCCTGGTGCACGCACGTGGGCTCAACCTCGCACATGTGCACCACCCATACCATGTAACTATCACAAATAACTTAGGCAACTAGTGCCTTAACCAAGATTAGGTAAAATACTTACCTCGAGCAAGAAAAACCAATCCTCTAATAAGCCTTCACGTGAATCAACCTACGAACGATTCGAATCTAGCCAAAAATAACTTAATATCACCAATAAAAGACATAGGAAATTATTCCAAATGATAAAGCTATGATCTTTAACTAAAATCAAAAAGTCAGCCCAAAAATTCAACCCCGAGCCTGAATCCCGAAACTCGATAATACTCAAAAATTCCGAACACCTATTCTGATACGAGTCCAAATATATCTGTTTCACCCAATTCCAACCTCAACTCAACCCTCAAACCATAAAATCTCACTCTCTAAAATCATAGTCCAAAAACCTCAAATCCCACATTTAATTCATGAAAAATAGGTCTAATAATTGATGGATAATCATAACTAACACAAAAATTGAGTAAAGATGACTTACTCCTTCAATTGTGATGAAAAATCCCTCCAAAAATCGCCCATAGCCAAGCTCCACAACTCAAAAAATAACAAAACAATCAAACCCTTCGAAATATAACATTTCTAGTAATTCCGCATCTGCAGACACTTAATTGCACCTGCGGTATGGCTTCTACGGTAAATGGACTGCACCTGTGATCCCTTCTAAGAGCCCGACATTCCGATTCTATGGGTCCTCCCTTGCACCTGCGAGTGTGCTTCTGCGGACTCTTACCGCTCATGTGCAAGCGCATCTGCGCTCTTGTGCCCGCATTCGCAGACTTCCTCTGCTAGGCCCAACTTCTGCACCTGCACAACACTGTTCGCACCTGCGGCTCCATATCTGCATCCAAATCCCTTGCATGTGAAAACACCATAAGCTCTAAACCTTCAGCAATACAGCTAAGTTCGAAAATGGTCCAAACCCAATTCGAAACACCTCCGGGGACCCTGGGACACCGTCCAGTCATACCAACCAATATCAAAACATAACATAGACCTAATCGATGCCTCAAATCACTTCAAACAACATCAAAACCATGAATCGCACCTCAATTCAAGTCTAAGGAACTAATCCAACTTTCCAAATTTAAAACTTACGCCGAACAAGCCTAAACAACTCGAAACGAACTCAAAACTTGCATGCAAGCTTCAAATGACACGATGGACCTATTCTAACTCCTAAAACCAAAATTTGAACCCGATAAGGTAAACTATCGATCAAACCTATCAACCTTCCAAACATTTAGCTTTCCAACTTTTTCCAAAAAGCACCAAATCGGCCTACGACCTCCAAATTCGCATCCAGACATATGCCTAAGTCAAAAATCACCATAAAAAGCTATTGGAACCATTAAAACTTTGTTCCGAATTCGTTTACACAAAAGTCAAACATCGTTAAACTCTTACAACATAAGCTTCCAACCTTGGGACTAAGTGTCATTCACTTCAAAAAATCCCCGAAACCAAACAAACTACCCCAACAAGTCACATCACCAAAATTGCACATATGTAAAACATAAAATAAGGAGAAGAGGGCTAAATACCTAAAATGACCAGCCAGGTCATTACATTCTCCCCCTCTTAAATAAACGTTTTTCCTCGAACGGGTCTTGAATTATACCTACAGTCTCAAAAGGTTGAGGATATCTTCTTCGCATCTCTTGATCAATCTCTGAAGTAGCTTCCTCGACCGCTGACCTCTCCAGCGAACCTTCACTGATGTTATATTCTTCGACCTCAACATTTGAATCTGTCGATAAAAGATGGCCACCATCCCCACATCATAAGTCAAATTCCCATCTAACTGCATTGTGCTGAAGTCCAAAACATGTGACAGATCCCCATAATACTTCCAGAGCCTAGAAACATGAAACATTAGGTGAACTCTCGATAGACTAGGTGGCAAGGCAAGTCTTTATTACACCTCTTCAATCCTCTCAAGCACCTTAAAAGGAACAATATACCTAGGGCTCAACTTGTCCTTCTTACCGAACCTCATCACACCTTTCATGGGCGAAACTCTGAGTAGAACCTTCTCACCTACCATATATGCAACATCACGAGTCTTCTTGCCATCATAACTCTTCTGCCTCGACTGCGTTGTACAAAGTCGTTCCTAAATCAACTTCACTTTCTCTAAAGCATCACGGACCAAAGTTGTCGCAAACAACCTAGTCTCCCTAGGTTCAAAACAATCGACCGTAGAACGACATTGCCTCCCATATGAGGCCTAATTAGAATTTATCTAGATACTCAACTGATAGTTGTTGTTGTAGGTGAACTCTAATAGCGGTAGAAATTGATCCCAAGATCCACCACAATCAATGACACTGCCACGTAGCATGTCCTCCAAGATCTGAATAGTGTTATCGGACTGCCCGTCCATTTGGCGATGAAATGTCGTACTCAGCTCGACCCATGTGTCCGAATCACGCTGCATTACTCTCCCAAAATGTGATGTAAATTTTGTGCCTCGATCTGAGATAATAGATACAGGCACACCATAAAGGCGAACAATCTTCCGAATATAAACCTGAGCCAGCTACTCTGAAGAATAAGTAGTCATGACTGTAATGAAGTGTGGAAACTTTCTCAGTCTGTCCATAATGACCCACGCTGCATCGAATCTCCTCAAGGTCCATGGAAGCCCAAATACAACATCCATAGTGATACTCCCCCACTTCCATTCTGGAATGTCAAGCCTTTGAAGCAAACCACCGAGTCTCTGATGCTCATACTTCACCTGCTATCAGTTCGAACATCGAGAAACATACTCCACAATATCTTTTTTCATCCTATGCCACCAATTGTGCAGCCTCAAATCCTGATACATCTTTGTGGCACCTGGATGAATAGAATGCCGTGAGCTATAAGCCTTATCAATAATTAATCACGTAACCCATCCACATTCGAAACATAGATCCGACCATGTAGCCTAAATACCCATCATCACCAATAGTAACCTCCTTAGAATCATCGTGTTTTACCATGTCTCTTAGGACAAGAAAGTGAGGATCATCATAAGATGCGCTCAAACAAGGACGATCATGAAACAACACATGCAAGAACCCTTCTGGACTCTAAAATATCCAACATCACGAACCGATTGGCCAAGGACTGAACATCCAATTCTAATGATCTCTTTCTAACTGAAATATTAGCAAGACTCCCCCATTCTCTCATCCTTCCTACTCAAAGCATCGGCCACCACATTGGCCTCCCCCCATTGATAAAGAATGGTGATATCATAGTCCTTTAGTATCTCTAACAACCTCTGTTGCCTCAATTTCAAATCCTTTTTCTTGAATAAGTGCTAGAGACTCTTTTGATCCGTGAATACCTCACATGACAAGCTATAAGGATAGTGCCTCCAAATCTTCAGCGCATGAACAATGGCTGCCAACTCCAAACCATGTATAGTGTAGTTCTTTTCATGGGGCTTCAACTGAAGTGAAGCATAAGTAATAACTCTACCATCCTGCATCAACATGCACCAAATGCCAATCCGAGAAGTATCACAATAGACTACATAAGAACCCGATCCCGAAGGCAAAACCAAAACTAGATTGTACTCAAGGCAGTTTTGAGCTTCTAAAATCTCTCCTCACACACGTCAGACCATATGAATGGGGCACTCTTCTCCGTCAATCTAGTCAATAGAGCCGCTATAGATGAAAACCCCTCCACAAACGGTGATAATACCCAGCTAACCCAAGGAAACTCCGAATCCTAGTAGTAGAAGACGGTCTTGGCCAAATCTGAACTTCCTCAATCTTCTTCGGGTCCACCTTAATCCCCTCGCTGGATACTACATGACCCAAGAATGCCACTGAATAAATCCAAAACTCACACTTGGAGAATTTAGCATATAGTTTCTTTTCCCTCAAAGTCTGGAGCACGATCCTCAAGTGCTGCTCATGATCCTCGCGGCTACGAGAATATACCAATATATCATCAATGAAAACTATGACAAAGAAATTAAGATGGGGATAAAATACGATGTTCATCAAGTGTATAAAAGTTGATGGGGCATTGGTCAACCCAAAAGACATTATTAGAAACTCATAGTGACCATAGTGGGTCCTGAATATCGTCTTCGAAATATCTGAAGTATGTATCTTCAACTTGTGGTACCATGATCTTAAATCAATCTTTGATAATACCCTAGTACTAACCTGATCAAACAAATCATCAATATGAGGTTGTGGGTACTAGTTCTTCATAGTAACCTTATTCAACTACCTATAGTCAATGCACATCCTCATAGTACCATCTTTCTTCTTCACAACTAGTACTAGTGCACCCCAAGGTGAAGTACTAGGCCTGATGAAACCATTATCAAGCAACTCTTGTAATTATTCCTTCAACTCTACTGGTTCCATGCGATACGGTAGAATAGAGATGGGCTATGTGCCCGACACCAAGTCAATACCATAATTAATATCCCTCTCGGGTGGTATGCCTGAAAGGTCTGCATGAAACACATATGAAAAATCTCTCACCACTTGAACTAACTCAACCGTATGAATATCAACATTGACATCTCTCATGAAGTTTAAATACACTAAACGCCCCTTCTCAACCATCCTTTGAGCCTTCGGAAAAACACCACTCTACTAGGGACATGATCTAGGGAATTTCTCCACTCTACCCTAGGCAACCTCGACATTTCCAACTTTACGATCTTAACGTGACAATCAAAAATAGCATGACATGGTGACAACCAATCAACGCCCAAAATCACATCAAAATCGACCACACTGAGAAACAAGAGATCAACCCTAGTCTCACAACCCCATGGTAAACACACACGACTGATATATACGATCTACCATAATAGAATCCACTATAGGTGGAGATACACAAACAGGCATATCTAAAGAATCACGAGGCATACCCAAATAAAAAGCAAAGTAAGATGACACATAATAGTAAGTGGAACCAGGGTCAAATAACACTAAAGAATCCTTATGGCACACTGAAACAATACATGTTATCACGGCGTTGGAAGAAATTGCCCCTGGCCTGGCAAAAAATGCATAGCAACGGGCCTGCCCATCGCTTGACTGACCTCACATTTTAGGGTGACCTCGTACTGAATGAGTCCCACCCTTAGATGGTTGTGTGGGTGGTGTAGCTACTGGTGCTGATGTCATATGCTAGATGATATACTATGGAACTCTACTCCAAAATTTGGGCCATCCCTCTTGAGATGACTCAAGTCTCCACACTCGTAGCAACCCCCCATATAAGGATATTGACCTTAATAACCCAATGAACTGCCTATGGAACCCTAAGTAGATGGAGCACGGTAATAACTCTGTGCTGACATTGCACTGAATGATGAGCTGAATTGGGAGAGCATTGCATGAATTGTGGCTAGCTGAAGAACCACGAGGAATATGACAAGCTACTGGAGCGGGGTTAAATAGACGACCTCTAATGTAATGTGACTGGCCTCCAGATGAGGCACTACTAAAACCACCCGAACCACGAGGCATCTTGGCCTCCCTCTCCTCATGTTCAAACCTGCGAACCTGCTCCAAACGTCTAGCAATGTCGACCACCTAGTCAAACTTAGCATCCATCTCGCCCTCTCGAGCCAAACTGTAATGTAAGCCATAGTTGAGGCCATCAATGAACCCTATAATCTTCTCCCTCTCAGTGGGAACCAACTATATATCATGATGTTCCAAATCTACAAATCTCATCTCATACCGGGTCTAAGTCATACCGTCCTGGCGTAGCTGATTAAACTCCCTACGCAACTCTTATGTGTGAGTCCGTGGGACAAACTTCTCTAAGAAGAGAGTTGAGAACTCATACCATGTAAGTAGGGTTGCGCCAGCTGGTTTTCCTGATTCATAAGTCTGCCACCATCGGTAGGCTGCCCTTGTCAGCTGAACAGTAGTAAAGGCAACTTTATTGGTGTCCATAATACCCGTTGTGTGAAGCACCAATGACACCAATCCAGAAAACTCTGAGCATCCTATGACTCTCCTACGCTGAACTCCGAAGATTCAAGACTCATAAACTGCTCCAACCTCGTTTGCTCCTCAACAGTCAGAGGCGGACCAACCTCTACCCGAGCAACAACAACTAGCTGAACTGGTAACAACCCTGGTGTCTGATAACCCTGAGCTAGCTGCCCCAGTATATGGGCGGCAGGAATCTGAGCTCCTCCCCCAGCCTGTGAGGTAGCTGGTGAAACTAGTACCATACCCGCCTGAGCTAAGCTCGTGCATACACTTATGATTTGAGCCAAAGCCTCCTGGAGACCAGGTATTACAATAGGTATCGTCGTTGTTTGAGTTGGTCCCACCAGCTTAACATTATCTAGAACTTGCTCGTCTAATGGAGTGACAAGTGGCTCCACAAGTTCTTCTCTAGCTGTAGTGCGAACCCCACCTCGGACCTGCTTGGTTGTACTGGTGCTTGTCCATCTGATCTAATTGAACATGTCCTTACCATATGTAGGAGAATAGAGGAGTTAAGGTTCAAACTTTGGAGATAACAAATTTGCACGCTAAGAATGCAAGAAAATGCAGATTTCCTAACAGTTTGGTAGCCTCTCAAATATAAGTACAGACGTCTCTATACTGATCCACAAGACTCTACTAAACTTGCTCATGACTCGTAGAACCTATAAACCTAGGGCTCTAATACCAACTTGTCACAACCCAAAACTGCCAACTGGACATGATGGCACTCAATTACTTGCTAGGCAAGCCAAGCAGAACAAAACGAAATATAAATACTGAATTAACAAAAATAGTACAAGTCTAAATCTAAATAATATAAACAACGACTAAGATCAATTCATAAATCACAGAAAGAACCACTTTGGTGCACATAATTACTTAACGTACTCTGCTCAGTAAAAAAATCCACCATATAAAGAACATATGCAAATAAAGAAGATAACAATTAAGAAAGTTGCAAGTAAAGATGAAATGCAATCACCAAATAAAACACTGGCCAGCTTTTCCTTAGAATTTTCATAACAGTACGAAACCACTTATAACTTTTTCCCAATCTGCGTGTACACCATCAAGAAAAAATATGAGAGGGTGACCCTAGGGGGATGGATACATATACACACGTTGCACGTTGTAGTCACGTGCAATAATCATAATCTGCTTGGCATGTTCACAGGCTCAATATCACAATCCAGCCGGTGTGGTCACAAGTTACTAGTCCAAATCATATCATACAAAAGGAAAATATACAAGAATACATGTATATGATCAATGAATATTAAATTTTATACTCCTGAACTGGTATAAGTGACACACTAAGTGTATGCATGTGCAAAGTGTGTTATCATAGCTCAAATCAGGAAAATTCTATCACGAAAGTAACAATTATCAAGTTCAATCAGGATATTTACCTCAAACATGGTTCAAATAACTCACAATATGGTTACAAATATAAGAAACATCACAACATAAATCTTAGCAATCAATTCAAGGCATATCATACCCTAATCAACACCTCGAGCATGAATAATACTCCGGTGCAGGCACATGGGCTCAACCCCACGCATGTGCACCACCCATAGCACGTAACTATCACAAATAACTCAAGTAACTAGTGCCTCAACCAAGTTTAGGTAAGATACTTACCTCAAGCAAGCTAAATCAATCCTCTAATAAGCCCTTCCCGCGGGAATTAACCTCCAGATGATTTGAATCTAGCCAAAAATAACTTAATATCATCAATAAAGGCCATAGGAAACGATTCTAAATGATAAAGCCAAGACCTTTAAATAAAATCAAAAAGTTAACCAAAAAAATCAACCTCGAGCTTGCACCCCAAAACCAGACAATACTTAAAAATTTCGAACATCCATTATGATACTATTCCAAATATATGTGTTTTCCCCAATTCTATCTTCAACTCGACCCTCAAGTCATCAAATCTCACTCTCAAAAATCATAACCCAAATCTCACCTTTAATTCATGAAAATTAGGTGTAATAACCTATGGGTAATATATATATAACATCAAAGTTGAGTAAAGATAAGTTACCCTTAAATTGTGATGAAAAAGCTTCCAATAATTGCCCCTAACTGAGCTCCACAACTCCCAAAATGAGAAAACAATCAAACCCTTCAAAATATAACATTGTCAGTGATTATGCATCTGCGGACACTTAATGTGATGACCCACCCAAAGGGTCATCCCGTGTTTTAGGAATTTAATCCATGCTCATTAGCCTTAAAATTTTAGAATTTTCATCCCTGATTAGTGTGCACAGTCCGGGCGTAATTCTGAAAAGCATTAATGTGAAAAATAGAAGAAATAATGATTTTTGAAATTTAAAATGATTTTTTGTTGACTTTGGTCAACGCTTTGAGTAAACGGACCCGGACCTGTGTTCCGACGGTCCTGGTGGGTCCATAATAAAATATGGGATCTAGGCGTATGCCTGGAATCGAATTCCGAGATCCATAGCCTGAGAAATAAATTTTTAACTAAAATCGAATTTCAGAAAAATCTATGGTTTTAAAGTATGTGTTTAATGCTTAATCTTGACAATATCGGACCCGTATTTTTGGTTCCGGAGCCCAGTACAGATTCGTTATAATATTTAAACCATGTCTGTAAAATTTGGTGAGAACCGAAGTTTAAATGACGTGAATCGGACCCTCGGTTGTGGAAATAGAAGCTTTAAAGTGTTCTATAGAATTTCATTTATTTTGATGTTAAATCCATAGTTTAAGTATTATTTTAGAGATTCGATCACAAGACCGAATCCTTATGATGTTTTTAGACTTGGGTGCATGTTTGGTTTGGAGCTGTGAAGTCTCAGGTGAGTTTCGGATAGGCTTCGGGTGTTTTGGACTTAGGAAAATTTGTTGTCATGTTGTTTCTGGTGCACAGTTAACCTGTGCTTCGCGATCGCATAGCAATAGTCGCGATCGCGTATTGTATATCATGTTGAGGGGAATTTTCTTCTTCGCGAATGCGGAAGACTGGTCGCGAATGCGAAGCTCTGGGGTTGGTACCCTTTGCGAACGCGATCAGTCTCACGCGAACGCGGTGGTCAAGGGACCTGCGGGAGGGGAGTCCGGTTCCTCTATGCGAACGCGGCCACAGGGTCGCGAAAGCGAAGGCCTGGGGGGAGTGCCTTACGTGAACGCGTAGGCTATTCGAGCCACTGCTTTGCAATCGCGACAGGCCTCTCGCAAACGCGATGAAGGCCTGTCCAGTGTTTTAAAACAATACCAAAAACGAGATTTTCTCAAAATTTCATATCTTCTTCCATAGAACTCGACTTTGGGCGATTTTTAAAGTGTGAATTCAACAGCAAATCATAGGTTTGTGTTCTTAAACTCATTTCTTTCAATTTTCATCAAGACCCATTAGATTTCTAGGCCTAATCCTTGTTCTTTAAGGGTAGAAATTAGAGATTTTAGGAGAATTGGGAATTTTATGAATTTGGGAATTTAGACCTCGATTTGTGGTCGTATTCCAGAACTAATTACATATTCAGGCTCGGGGGTGAATGGGTAATCGGGTTTTGGTCCGAATTTTGTATTTTGGCCAAGCGGGCCCGGGGTCGATTTTTGATCTTTTTGGGAATAATGGAAAATCAGTAGAATTATTCATTTAATTTGATTTCATTAGCGATAATTGATGTTATTAAATTGATATTGGCTAGATATGAGTGGTTCAGAAGTGGAAAATAGAGGAAAAGCAATAGTTGAGCATTGAGTTGGCCGTCGGATCGAGGTAAGTGTTTGGTTTAACTTCGACTTGAGGGATTAGGATCCCCGACTTATGTGTTATATGAAAATTCATGTGTGTGGTGTATAGGTGAGGTGACGAGTACCTATGCGCCACCAAAATATCTGTGTAGCCTGTTCTCTTTCCCCGTCCCCAATTTATTAAGTTGCTCCCTGCTTATTGATTCTTTTATGCTTAATTGCTTCATGTTAGATGTTGTTTCTTATTTGAACTATTATTTGTTTTTCCGTGTTTTCACTGTGTTATATTATTGGTTTAAACTGTCTTGTCGGTGTTTCATAACATATTTCAGTTGGTCTTGTTGTGTAGTACAAGTTGGTGAAGTTTTCTTAATTGTATAGCTTTCCGTTTACATTGGTTGAGACATAAATATTGTGAAGGATTTTGATTTAAATTGTGAAACTCTTATTATGAATGGTGAAATGTGATTTTCTGATGGGATGGGGTAGCACGCCGCAACAAGGAGTAATAAGGGTGGACAGGTGGGATCGGGTTGCACGCCGCAACAGGAGGAATAAGGGTGATGTGTGTGTGTGTGTATGTGTGTGTGTGTGTGTGTATATATATATATATATATATATATATATATATATATATATAAACACGCATATATATTGAGGAGTAATAAGGATGGACATATGAGATCAGGTTGAATGTCGCAACAAGGAGTAATAAGGGAGAATGTTCATGTTGTTACTGGTTATATGATGGAAACTGGAATATACACTGCTCTATTTTGTTGTTTTCATATTCTGCTCCAACTATGACTTAATTCCGTAACGTGGAAATTCTCTTAAGGATTGGTCATAGATGGGTTATTTATTCATTTACTGCAAGTTACTGTTTCATCTAGTTTAGTATTTCCTTTTTGTTTTATTATACACTGCAAACAGGTTATATTATAAACGCCCCGTCGTAGCCTCGCCACTACCTCGTCGAGGTTAGGCTCGGCACTTACTAGTACATGGGGTCGGTTGTACTGATACTGTCTCTACACTTTCTGTGCAGATTTTGGAGCAAACTGTGGTTGATCGAGAGGTCGGTTGCTAGCATTCATCGAGAGACCCACGGTAGACCTGCAGGCATCCGCAGGCCCTGGAGTCCCCTTCTGTGTTCTTCATTCTGTTTCATTTTCTTTCTAGACAGATATACTTATCTTTCAGACCAATGTTTGTAGTATTCATAGAATGTTCGTGAATTGTGACACCCGTTCTGGGTGGTAGAATAGTCGTGGTTAAGCAGTATTTATTTTACTCTGTATTTGTGATCATATGTTTTAAACTGTTTATTTATGTTCAATTAATTGTAAAAGAAAATGGTAGCTAAATCTAACATTGGCTTGCCTAGCGAGTATGATGTTAGGCGCCATCACGATCCCTATGGTTGAGAATTTGGGTCGTGACACTTAACCGCACCTATCGTGCCGCTTCTACAGTAAATGGATCGCACATGTGATTCCCTCCAAGTTCCCGACCTTCCGCTTCTGCGGATCCTCTGCACTTGTGAGTCCGCTTCTGCGGACTCTTACCGCTCATGCGCAAGCGCATCTGCGCTTCTTTGCCGCATTTGCGGACTTTCTCTGTCAGGCCCAACTTCCTCACCTGCACAACGCTGGCCGCACCTGCGGCTCTGGATCTGCAACTAAGCCCCCTCAGATGTGAAAACACCATAAGCCCTCAACCTTCAGCAATACAACTACGTCCAGAAATGGTTCGAACTCAATCTGAAACACCGACGGGGGCCCGGGGACCCGATCCAATCATACCAACCAATCCCAAAACATAAAGGACCTACTCGAGGCCTTAAATCACTCCAAAATTATCAAAACCACGAATAACACCTTAATTCAAGCCTAAGGAACTAATCCAACATTCCAAATTCAAAACTTACGTCGAACAACCCTAAACAACTCAGAATGACCTCAAATTTTGCATGCAAGCTCCAAATAACATGATGGACCTATTTCAACTCCCGGAGCCAAAATTCAAACTTGATATCATTAAGGTCAACTCTAGGTCAAACCTATCAACCTTCTGAACCTTCAACTTTCCAACTTTTGCCAAAAAGCACCAAATCAACCTACAGACCTCCAAATCCACATCCGAACATACGCCTAAATGCAAAATCACCACAAAGCTATTGGGACCATCAAAACTCCGTTCCGGAGTCATCTACAGAAAAGTCAAACTCCAGTCAACTCTTACAACTTAAGCTTATAGCCTTGAGACTATGTGTCCCAATCCACTCCAAAACCTCCCCGAAACCAAACCAACTACCCTGGGAAGTCAAGTAGAGACAATTATACATATGTGAAGCATCAAATAGGGGGAACGGGACTAAAATACTCAAAACGATCGGTCGGATCGTTAAAAGATCGCGGTGGACTTGCTCCCCTTCAATCTGCAGAAGAACTTGATCCTCTTATTGGACTATGGGTTGAAGTCCCTAGCTAGCATGCCATTTTAAAAAGATCAGATGCTACCAACCTCTCTTCTGGTTGATCTATTCAAGCCCATTATATTGCTACAGGGATATATGACATCTTATCGGGGGAAAGTTGTATGTTCCTCAAAGTTTATATTGCTGGCCTTTTTTGCTGATGCTAAAGGTTAGGTATATGATCCCGATCGAAACAAATCCATGGGGTGAAATACCTAACGAGATGGTACATAACTGGCCTACTAAACAGGCAGGAACCAAGTTGAGTGTCGTTGTTGATGGAGAACTATATGATCCATCTCGTACTCAAGATTGGGCTAGAAGAAAAGTTTATGATGACCAAGATGTTAGTAGTAGGGTGATCGATCGAAGAAGATATATACATACACACACCAATCTGTGACAGTTCAGAGCCTCGTTTTCTTCTTTCAGCGTTTCTTGGGAAGCTCCACGTAATCACTAAAGATGCAAATCACAATATCGTGTCCTGCAGGTGGATAGGCAAAACAATTCAGATCCTTCTCCATCAACCTCTTCGGTTACCTCTCTACAGGATTTTTAACTACCAGTAGTAGGATCTGAAGCAAATATGTATAAAGTTATAGCCTCGAAAAGTAGCGGATCTGCAGAGCTGGTGGTTAGCTGGCAGATACTTGATGTATGGTTATGTCATGCAAGGTTTTGCATCCTTTTGTTTTAATGTTGTTTACTTATTTTTCTTCTCTGTTAATACAACCTGTTAGTTCTATAATTTTCTAAAGCATTATGTCTTCACAGTAGCAATATATTGTAGTCTTCTGTATATTTCTGCAGATAGTATGAGTTTTCTAAGTATGTTTATATTGTCTCTGTGCATGTGTGATTGTTCAATTTATCTCACAAGTACTTCACCAACAGGACCAAATACAACTCCTGGGACTCTAATTATATGAAGCTTCTCAAGAACCCAATTGAACACATCCCATATTCTCAAATTTGGGAAATGTACCGAAATGTTTGGTGCATTTGACCTGTTTGGAATAAACTCCACGCACATAAATAATATTTACGGTAATAAAAGCGGAATAATAACGTAGCATCGAGATACGATAATCAACAATAATAAAAGAGTGACAATGACACCAAGAATTTTACGTGGAAAACCCTTCTGAATAATGGAAAAAACCACGACCCTGAGAGGAACAACTGATATCACTATAGTAAGGAATTTTACACTTTGTAGGCCCGAGTAAAATACTACAAAGATCACTATATAATACTCAAAAGAAATAACCTTTTTTTTATATTCCCACCTCACTACAATATCGCTCTCACTCTCTATTTTTCCTCACAGACTATTTTCTTATACTCTGTCTGTGATGCTTGACTCTTTCTTTCTCTCTTTGTTGTTGTATTGAAAGAAGTGAAAGAGCTCTCCTTTTATAGGAGAAAATATGTAGCTCCCAAGAAGGCTACAGGAGGAGCTTCAATTCTCCTCCATTCATTTCCAAACTTGGGGCCAAAGTAATAATAGGCACACGCCTATTACAAATGGTATGGACCCCATAATCTCCCGCTCCAGTCCCATTCTCCTGCAGGAGGTAAAATCGGGGTTTCTAGTTTGAGTGCATGCTGACAAGTTCTTTGCATAGCTCGAACTTGTCTCGCGGTAACGCCTTGGTCAGCATATCTGAAGGATTCTCACTTGTATGGATCTTCTTGACCTGCATAGATCCATCCTCTATTCTTTCTCGAATCCAGTGATATCTCATGTCGATATGATTTTTCCTTGCATGATTCATGGTGTTTTGCTAGAGTCTATTGCACTTTGGCTGTCACAATAGACTATATATTCTTTCTGGTGCAATTCAAGTTCTTGAAGAAATCATTTTAGCCATACCATCTCCTTGCCAGCTTAAGTAGTGAAAATATACTCTACTTCAGTTGTAGAGAGTGCGACACATTTTTGCAATTTCGACTGCCATGATATAGCTCCACCTAGAAATGTGAACAATTATCCAGTAGTAGATTTACGATTATCAATATCACCTGCCATATCAGCATCTGTGTAGCCCTTCAAGATTGGATCAGATCCTCCAAAACACAAGCAATCTCCTACAATAACTTGAGTATCCACTTGACTGCTTCCCAATGTTCTTTTCCAGAATTTTCAAGGAACCTGCTAACAACATCAACTGCATGAGAAATATTAGGTCTAGTGCATACCATTGCATACATCAAGCTTCCGACTGCTGAAGAATAAGGAACTCTGGCCATGTTCCCTTTCTCCTCCACTGTTATAGGACACATCTTCTTGCTCAATGTCACGAACCAAATCTAAACCATATCGTGATGGCTCCTATCGTGATACAAGGCAAGCCTATTTCCCAAAATATTACTACTGATTGATTATAAGAATTTAATAAAGACATTTCCAATATTAGAATTTCTCAGAAACCAAGCCAAACTCTAAACATAAATATAGAAATGCGGAAAATGAGCCCCAAACATCAGGGTGTCACTAAGTCATGAGCGTCTAAATCCATTAACTAATACCTCACTGTCTAACTGTCAATACAATCCAACAGAGAAAATAGAAGGAGTAACAAGGCCCTGCGGAAACTAGCAGCTACCTTGCAGTCTCCGAAGATAAGTCGGCCTGGACTCAACGATCGCCGCACTCAAACTCACCTGGATCTGAACATAAAATGTAGGGTATAGTATGAGTACAACCGACTCAGAAAGTAACAAAAATAACTAAGGAACTGAGTAGTAGTGACGATCTAAGCAGAACAATTTAATTATTACTTTTCACAGTGAAGATTAAACATGAAGAACAGGTAAATTTCATGAATCAGCAAACACTACCAGGCAATTAGCAGATAAATGCAGTAACATCAATAATAAATGAAACATCACAGCAATGTCACTCAATCCCTCAGTCCTCAATGCGCACGCTCAATAGGTACTTGTGCTCACTAGGAGTGTTCAGACTCCGGAGGGGCTCCTACAGCCCAAGCTCTAATCTGCACGGACCACTCACGTGCTGCACGGACAACTCATGTGCTATCATATCATATCTGGATCTGCACGGATAACTCACGTGCTATAGTACAATTTGGATCCGCACGGACAACTCACATGCTATAGTAAAATATTTCACAACAGGCCCTCGGCCTCACTCAGTCATGCACCTCTCTAGCCTCGGAGTTTTCAACAAATAAAGGGAAGTAGTCCAAATCAAGTATTACAGTATATCAGCAAGATAATAGAGATTGAAGTAACATGTACAAGAATTCCTATGAGTGAGTACAACTATTGTGAGCATGAATAAAGCCTAAGCATGATCTCTAACATGAAGGCAGTCAAGTTTAACAGACATGTAAACACATAAACACAAATAATGGCTATTAGGCCTCACAGCCTCACGGGATGGACCAAGTCTCAATCCCTTGCGGCGTACACCACACGCCCATCACCTAGCGTGGGTATCACCTCCAAACAGTCACATGATATCAATTCTCTGGGTTTATACCTTCAAAGTCAGAGTTAAAATTGTTACTTACCTTAACAGCATAGAATCCTACTCCTGGATGCCCTCGCCCCTCGACTCGATCTCCAAAAGCTCTGAATCTAACCACAACTAGAACAATACTATCAATATAGGCTAAAGAAACGAATTCCACAAGAAAAATTACAAAAATAGGTCAGAAACCCGAAATTGGCTAAAACCCGGCCCCCGGGCCCACGTCTCGAAACCTGACAAAAATTGCAAAACTAGAAAGCTCATTCACTCCCAATTCTAACCAAATCAAATTCATCAAAATCCATCTCGGTTTGGTCCCTCAAATCCTCACCTCAAACTCTCAAAAACTCAAGTCCTAACCCCTTCAACTTCACCCTAAATTCCTACTAATTTCATTACTATACATTGGGAAAAACATCACAAACACACGTAATAAAGCTCAAGTAACTTACCTCACTGATATCTCTCAATTCTCTCTTGAAAATCACTGCCCAAAGCTCAAAAACCGGCCAACAATGGAAGATTGGGCAAAAATTCGTGAAATATGGCTTTTATACTTTCTGCCCAGAAGTCTCACACCTGCGATCCTCATACACGCGCCTGCACTTCCGCATCAGCGGTCCAAAGGGCGCACATACGACTTCCACTTATCCGTCCACTTCCGCATCTGTGGTTCTCCACTCGCACCTGTGGGCTCGCAGGTGCGACAAACCCTCTGCACCTGCGCTCAAGCTACAGTTGGCCATTTGCGCATCTGCGACCATCGCCCCGCATCTGCAACCATCGCACTTGCGACTCCCCATCTGCAGATGAGGAAAAAACACCAGAAAAACAGCACTTCAAGCTTCAAATCCAATCCGTTAACCACCCAAAACACACTCGAGGCCCTCGAGACCTCAACCAATAATACCAATGTGACATATATCAATACACGAACTTAGTCAAACCTTTGGAACACCCAAAACAACACCAAAACACCAAATCAACCTCGGATTCAAGCCTAAGAACTTCTAAACTTTCAAAATTTGCCAACAACGCCGAAACCTACTAAACCACGTCCGAATAACCTCAAATTTTGCACACACGTCACAAATTCCACTATGAACCTACTCCAACTTCAGGAATTCCATTCCAACCCCGATACCTAATTTTCCACTGCCGACCAAAATCGCCAAATTTTTAACTTTCGCCAATTCAAGCCTAATTCTACTAGGAACCTCCAAATTACATTCTGAACGCACTCCTAAGTTCAAAATAACCTAAAGGAACTAACCAAACCATAAAAATACAAACCCGATATCGTTTACTCATAAGTCAACATCTGGTTGACTTTACCAACTTAAGCCTCCTAATAAGAGACTAAGTGTCTCATTCACTCCAAAACTACTTGGGGCCCGAACCTACCAACCCGATACAACACAACACAGTTGAATCGCACATAAAGAAGCAGAAATAGGGGAAACAAGGCTACAACTCTCGGAACAACCGGTTGGGTTGTTACACTTAACTTCAGATGACCAGCAAGAGGTGTGCTGACTGGCTTAGCAATTTTCAGGCTGAAGAGTTCCAGTACACGTTCAATGTACTTCTCCTGAGATAGCCACAACTTTCTGCTTGTTCGATCTCGAACTATCTTCATCCCCAGAATTTGGTGTGATGGCCCCAAGTCCTTCATATCAAATGACTTGGACAAATCTCCCTTCAACTTTGCAATCATCTCCTTGTCTTGTCCTACAATCAACATGTCATCCACATACAACAACAATATAATAAAGTTGTATTAGAAAATCTTTTGAAGTACACACATGGATTCAGAATATGTCTTTATGTATGTTTGACTTTTCATAAATGAGTCAGATTTCATATACCACTGCCTTGGTGCCTCCTTCAACCCATAAAGACTCTTATTCAATTTATACACCATGTGTTTCATTCCAGCTACTTCATATCCTTCTGGCTCCTCCATATAAATCTCCTCTTCCAAATCTTCATGAAGAAATGCAGTTTTCACATCCAACTGCTCCACTTCAAGATCTAGGCTAGCTGCTAAACTCAAGATTGTACGAATAGAAGTCATTTTGACAACAGATGAGAAAATTTCATCAAAATCAATACCTTTCTTCTGTTCAAAGCCTTTAACCACCAATCGAGCTTTGTATCTAGCTAGCTTGCCATTTCCATCTTTCTTGAGTTTAAAGACCCACTTACATTTGAGTGGTCTTTTACCATTTGGAAGTTCAACCATCTTGTACGTGCCATTTTTTAGTAGAGATTCCATCTCTTCTTGCATAGATTTCATCCACTGGTTCTTTTCTGGATGGGACAACACCTCCTTAAGACTTTCTGGCTCCCCGTCATCACTGATGAGGACATACACTGTGGAAGGGTACCTGCATGAATCTACCCTTGGCCTTTCTGATCTCCTCAGAGGTTGAGGTTGTTATTCTCCCTGAGTGGGGTGCTCCACTTGCTCGAGATCATTATCAAGTTGCTCCCCCTGCTCAACAACCTCACCAGGTTGCTCCCCCTACTCGGCAACTTCGTCGGTCCTACTTTCTACTCTTATGGGATTGTTCGAAGTAGAAGGAATGGTAACAAGGTTAGGGATTATACCATTCTTGGCCTTCTCTGACTGATCATATACAACTCAAACTTCACTTTCTCGGAAGATTACATCTCTGCTTTTAATGAACTTCTTCTTTACAGGATCCCACAATCTGTACCCGAACTCTTCATCTCCATATCCGATGAATATGCAGGGAACAGATTTATCATCCAGCTTTTTTCTCTGCTCCTTTGGTACATGTGCAAAAGCTTTGCAACCGAACACCTTTAGGTGTGAGTAAGACACCTCCTTGTTGGTCCAAAATCTCTTTGGGATGTCAAACTCCAATGGAACTGATGGACTCCTATTGATCAGGTAACAGGTTGTCTGAACTGCTTCACCCCAGAATGACTTAGGCAGTTTAGCCATTCTGAGCATGCTTCTCACTTTTTTAACAATGGTGCGGTTCATCCTCTCGGCTACAACATTGTGTTGTGGGGATCCAAGAACTATCTTTTCATGACTGATCCCATGACTTGAACAGTACTCTTCAAATTCCTTTGAAGTATAATCACCTTCATTGTCACTTCGGAGACGCTTTAGATTTCAACCCATTTTCCTTCCACCAGAGCATGAAACTTCTAGAAAACTTGATACACTCTTTGATTTTCAAAATATAAACCCATAATTTTCGTGAAGAATCATCAATAAAAGTAATAGAATATTTGTTACCGCCCATCTATTCAATTTTCATTGGACCACAAACATCAGAATATACCAAATCAAGTATATTCAAGTTTCTTTCAGATGATGTCTGAAATGAGACTCTATGTTGCTTACCAAATAAGTAGTCGTCACAAGATCTTACCATTGTACCTTTAGCATAAGAAATGAGTGATTTTCTGGCAAGAATCTTCAATCCCTTCTCGCTCATATGACCCATTCTTTTGTGCCACAAATCTGCAGAAATCTCATCTTGTGCCGCGTTCAATTATCCTCGACATATTTCTGCAGTTGTCCTGTACAACGTGCCACGTGCAACTCCCTTTGAAATCACCAATGGTTTCTTGGTGAGTCTCCACTTTTGATTTGCAAAATAGTTCTCATATCCATCTCGATCTAAAGCAATTCCCGAGATCAAGTTCATCCGTAAATCAGGTACATGTCGCACGTATTTTAGAACCAATGTGCATCCGACATTTGTCTTGATACAAATGTCACCAATCCCCGCAATCTTTGAGTAACTTGTGACACATTCTCACATTGCCGAAATCACCTGCTACATATCTGCAAAAAAGATCTCTTACCGGTGTGGCATGATAATATGTTGCTATGTCAACCACCCATTCCGACTTTGGATCTGCCAAGTGCATGCATTCCTCTTCTTCATTTATGAAGAGAACAACATTATCATTTTTTTGTACCACGGCGGTTATGTTGTCGTCATTCTTCTTGCCACTGGTTTCACCTTTGCCCTTCCTTGTATTTGGGCAATCACTTTTGAAGTGACCTGGTTGATCACAATTGTAGCAATTTCTAGCTCTTGAATTGGATCGTTTCTTATACTTCCCACGAGCTCTGGATCTACCATAGTTGCTCGAACTCCTATGATAACTTCTGCCTCTACCTTCTGTGATGAGAGCCTGCCCTTGATTTTCAGTCTTCTTTTTCATATTCTCATTGAGTAGAAGAGCCGATGCAGCGTCTTTCAACTCAATGGTAGTCTTACCATGTAGGATGGTTGTTGCCAAACTATCATACGAAGATGGCAACGAGTTTAAGAGAGAGATGGCTTTATCTTCTTCCTCAATTTTCACTCCGAGGTTGGCGACCTGTGTGATTAGTCCGTTAAACACATTTAAATGTGACAAATAATTCATAGCTTTACCCACGTGTAGGGCGTATAACTGATTCTTCAGGTATAATTTATTTGTCAACATTTTGGACATGTATAGGCTTTCCAACCTTGTCCAAATACCACATGTGGTATATTCATCAATGATGTTGTTTACCACATCATCTGATAAGTGCAACCTGATTGCACTAGCAGCCTTTTCATCCAAGTCAGCCTAATCCTCAGCTTTTATGGTATCATGCTTTTTAGCATCAGCATCTAGTACCTTGTGTAATCCCTATTGAATGAGCAGATTTCTCATCCTTCTATCATGTTGGGAAACCGTTGTCTCTGTTGAACTTTGACACCACGTACTTTACTCCTGAAGTTTTGTTTTCACCGAGTATAATACCACCGACGGTGAATAGTACTTTTGTGAACGAGCAGAACCTGTGCTCTGATACCAGTTGTTGGGAATAAACTCCCCACAGAAATAATATTCAAGGTAATAAAAGCGGAATAATAACATAGCACCGAGATACGATAATTAACAATAATAAAAGAGTAACAATTGCACCAAGATATTTACGTGGAAACCCTTTTGAATAAGGAAAAAAATCACGACCCTCAGAGGAGCAACTGATATCACTATAGTAAGGAATTTACACTTTGTAGGCCCGAGTAAAATACTAAAAAGACCACTACAATACTCAAAATAAATAACTCTCTTTTGATATTTTCACCTCACTACAATATCGCTCACACTCTCTATTTTTCCTCGCAGACTATTTTCTTATACCCTGTCTGTGATGCCTCACTCTTTCTTTCTCTCTTTGTTGGTGTATTGAAATAAGTGAAAGAGCTCTCTTTTAATAAGAGAAAATATGTAGCCTCCAAAAATGCTACAGGAGGAGCTTCAATTCTCCTCCATTCTTTTCCAAACTTGGGGCCAAAGTAATAATAGGCACATGCCTATTACAAATGGGATGGACCCCACATGACCTCCATAAACTCTTAATCCCGGTTACACGGAGGCATTTGGACATAAGTTTTAGAAGTATGTTTTCAAAAATAAAATTCAAATATATATTTGTTTACAGAATTAATCTAATTTTTGGGAGATTTTGAAAATTAAAACTTCAAATCCCAGATATAGCTTAAGTTATTTTTTTGGGCCAAATCATGACCATTAGGGACTTTTTAGCTGGAAAAAAAAAGAGAGGAGTTTTTAACCTGTGAAATATCTAAAATTAATGTCCAAATAATTTCAAATAAAACTTCATTTTCAAAAAATAATTAAAAATTATTGTCCAAACGGGTCCTTAGTTTCTGAGATTTATAGGGAGACTCTGTGAAAGATGATTGCGAGGCCACGGGCCTGAGCTATATTGGAAGAACCACTAATTGAGTACATACTATATAACAGGAAATTTGTGCGAAAGAGCACAATCCAGCCAGGGCATACACCATGAATATAGCAAACTTGAGAGAAGGATACAATTTTGGCGGCAAAAATGACAACATTATAGAGATGGCAGTGGGACGGGCGGGGCGGTTGCGGTGTGGGTTCTGCCTTAACCCGCAAATGCTTCAATCTGCCCTGCATAATAAAATTTTAGGTTTTCATTTCGCCCTGCCCTGCCCTGCCCTGCAAAAACCCGCACTGCATAGTAAAAATTTTCCTTTTTAAACAAAATTTTAATGAGTATTTTTTTCCCAACATTTTTCTCTTAACTTGGACTAATAGAGCTAGTTCTTTCCTTTATTTTAGGGCTATTAAAATCAAGAATCAAAAGCATTATTAGAAAAAAGCAAACCCAAAAAATTGAAGGACTTTCTATTATCTCTCCTAACCATTTTTAAATCTTCTTAGAATCGACAATTATGAACTCAATTAAGTGAATTGGTTTTTTAGTAATAGCAATGGTCTAAATGTATAGACAGGTTTGATAATGCAAACTCAATATAGCAAATTTTTTGTAATATATCAATTTAAGATAAGGGAATAAACATTGAATATAATGTGGTAAAGCCTAAAGGAATAAGGAAGATTGATCGAAACTACATGCGTAGCGGCTTACCGGAAGAATTTTATAACCAGAATCTACCGAAAGATCAAACTACCCCAAAACCCGCAACCGCGTTGATTTAAAAAAATATTTTAACCCATCCCGCACCTGCACCGCACCGCACCGCACCGCGTCAGTCCGTCCACCCCAGCCCTATCCCACAAAAGTTAAAAGCCGCACCACCCAGCACCCGCACCGTCACATTGCGATCCCCAGACAACAAAATGAAACGAACAAATATATACATTAGTGAAAAAAGAAAAATCTTAGCGGCAAGACTTCTCATTCAAGCTTGAAGTCAGTGGTGGATCCACGTGGTGGCTAGCGGGTTAAACTGAACCCGTTTCACCAAAAAATAATATGGTGTATATGTATAAATTAGAACTAAATTAAAGTTGTGTAAATTTTGTGGTATATATTTTATTTGAACTCACTTGACCACTACTATTTTGCGACTAATCTTATATACTTCTAAGATTGAATCCACTTGTACAAAATCCTGGGTCCGCCATATATAGCAAGAAAATTTTGTTGTTAGTCTGTGTCATAGTGCATGTTTAAGTCGTGTAGGACCTGGCTAAAAGTAGGATAAGATATTATTGGATGATGGTCCAAAAATAGTCAAATTAATGTGGATGTAAATTCAAAATTCCTAAGGGAACGAGTGTTAGTAAGGGAAGAAGAAAAGGAAAGAAGACAAGACGAAAAAAGTTAAAGAATAGGGAAAGAAAAAAAATGGTAAATATATGTTAATAAAAGAAATCTTGCATTAAAAAAAGGAATTCTTCTCTCGTTCTTTGAGAGAATGAATTACACTCTCTATATCATATCAGCATTTAGAGGATAATAATTTCACTTCAAAATAATTCAGAAGCGTAATAGGATACATGTAAATATTGCTTGGTACTGAAGTTACGACTCAAGTATAGGGGAAGGGGTACTTATGTCTTTGTGTGTGAGAGATATGTGTGTGCAGGTGTGAAGAAAACTTAATACATATGTAAAGAACCCATTAAACATAAAATTTTGAATAAGCCAACTGTCTTGAGTTTTAATTTACGATCATGTGGATGTTAATTTGTAAAGTTCAGTAATTTTAATAACTTAGTTCTTTGAAGTTCTAGTCTTGCATTTCAAATTTTGCACTCTACTTCAAGCAGTGGTGGACCCAGGATTTTGTGCAAGCGGTTTCAATCTTAAAAGTATATAACTTTAGTTGCAAAATAGTAGTCAACTTTAGTTCTAATTTATACATATACACAGTATTATTTTTTGGTGAAGCGGGTTCAGTTGAACCCGCTAGCCACCACGTGGGTCCGCCACTGCTTACAATTTAATCTAAATTTGTTCTTGATCGTAGGATTATCAATTTGGGCATTAGTAATTCAGTTAGATCAATATTTATGTGATTCGTCTTTATGGGAAAAAGATTAGTTGATCTCATTAACTAAATCACATAGATAGATGATGCATATAGATATATGATCATTGAACTCACTCATTGGATAATTCCTAATGGTTTGAATTACCATAAATTGTCAATAGCATATTCTCTTGAAGAATGTGATGTAAGAGTTTTCTTTGACATGAGATCATCATAGTAATTGACAATTTATTTATTGTGTTTTGATACTAGATACCTACGACCCTAGGGCGATAGTTGAAAGGATATTGGGTACGATTACATACTTATAAAATTAGTGATTGATCACGATGGATATGTTGACTTTTAGTAATGAGTTTAAGCTCCATGTTGTCAAGAATTATAAACGACCAAACTAAGACCTTGGCCAGGGCAGTTGAATGAAGCGAAGAAAAAAGTTTCTTAAGTCATTCAATGGTCGATTATATTTGACATGAACACATTATTTATCGCCTATTAGGATTAGACAGTTGAACCATATCCTAGGGTGACCCAGAGCAATAAGGACAGAAGGAATTACTATATTATTCTTCCACGGGTTCTTGAGAGTAAATTGTATACTTCATTCTATCTGGTCGTAAGGAATGTTGCTAGATGCCACCCTAGATTAGTATATTGATGGATCAATTTACTATCGGCTTAGTATTGAACCTATGGGTCGCATACTAACGAGTGTTCTAATCTTTGCTAAAGGATTAATTACTTTATTATCTGATAATTAAATTAAAAAATTTAATTAGCCAAATAAATTTAGTTATTAGTCCAAATGAAATATTTTTATATTCTTTGCTAGCTCAGAGAGTATAATTAATATTGTGAATAAATTAAATTTCTCTATTTGGAATAAAAAATTTAGTTATATCTCTTGATTAAAATATTTACATATATAAGTGTCGCGCCCCGTTTTCTCGCGAAAGCAGGTTTCGACGTTATGTCTTTTGGAGGTGAGATAGAGTGCTAAAAGAAGAAGAGTCACCACCTAACGATTTTTGAGATGCGTTAGGGCACCTATTATGCAGATAACTCTGTTTGACTAGTCAACGCGTTAAGGGCTCAAATTACCTCAAAGAGAAGGTGTTAGACACTCTTTGAGGTCCACAATTGTGGGTCCCGGCCGAACTTAAGACTATGTGGATTATAAAGGGAGTATGGGTCCAATGAATTTATTATAACACAATGAGAAATGAGGATTACAAGGATATAACTATAAAATTTGTATTAGATGATTAAATGTATAAAGAAGTGAAAGGGGAGGGGTCCTAAGTTTTTTAGCATAAAGGATCACCCTATGCAACATAAATAATACTTCGCAACTTCCTTGAAATAGGGAGTTACTCATATTATTCAGTGGGCACAGACTGCCATCTCCTGCTACCCGATTACTATGTTAAAGTTATTTACCTAAATACGCTTTAATTCAACTCTAAGTAGTATCCTATGCGTACACTACCCGTTCCATGCCTATTGTCCAGGAGGCATTGGACCTCTATTCAGGTGGTTCTAGACTTTACCTAGTCTGCTCAAAATGATAAAACTAGGCTACATACAAAACAAGTTGGACTTTATATAAATGGCAGTAACGGGCTCAGGTTAGCCTCCACACTTAGACAATAAATGCACGCAAACAGATTTTTCGCATTAAGCATTAGACAGTTTCAGAATTGAGGCAAATTAAAGCCATTAAGCCCTATGGACATGGTTTCTACGTGACTCTGAATTCCAATATCGCATATATAACATTATTACTCTTAGTGAGGAGGAAGTAGGCCATTTACAAACTTTAGAGCTGTTAATGATGGTTTTATAGATACCAGTTTTAAAGAAGTGACATTGTCCTATAGGCATGATTTCTAATAGTGGTGTAGCTAAATAATGAAAATAGTTCTGAGAGCCCAGCCTCGACAAATTGATCTCATAAACAAAAATAAGCGAGTGAAAGTATCCTATAGGCAGGATCTCTAGCACTTGACAATCGAACTTTATTTTATAGCATTTTACCCCTATAAGCATGTTATCTAGGTGGAGCAATAAGATAACAATGACATTAGTTAATTGGTTGATTAAGGTCCTATAGACATTATTTCTAGGTGAAAATCAGTAGAACATAAGCTAGTATAATCCCATAGGCATGGCATCTAATGAATATACTGAAGTTATACAAATCAAGGAATGTTTATTGACATTCTGTTTCCTATAGGCATGTTGTCTAGTAACACATAGCAGTAGTCATAGGAATAAATAAAGCACAAGTTGTGCGAGGTGATTCTCCTAATAGCATGATTTCTACTAGTGTGCATGGAGATTGAATAACATATATGGCAGGTTGGATAAAATAACAAGTAGATTATACGAATCTTATAGGCATGCTTTTCTAACCTTTATGCAAACATTAGAGTATACCCGTTTCCCCAATTTCACTAACACTTCAATTATTTATTACAAAATTATTACAGACCCAGTAATGAATGTAATCACAAAATATTATAGAAGCAATAACAGTAGGCCCATAGCAGGCTGAAAAGGAAATACCCAGCATTGCATGGGCCTTATTTCTTCAGACATAGCATATCCAGCTTCCAACAGAGGACTATATTCATCAGCATGGCCCAGAAACCATAGAGGAAACTCAAGCCAAAACAAACAGCAATAGATTGACCGTATGATCCAGACATTGAATTACTTAAACAAACCGGTTTGCATATTCAGTAGATAGAATGGGGAAAGAACTGAGTGTTAGAGATAACTCAAGTCTCAATAGTAAGGAGAGTGGCCAAAGAAACTCAAGTCCTAGTGTGTCAGAGTTCACACGGGTCTCAAATGTACCCCGAGCAGTGCTCACACTAGGGAGGTCAAAGGAGAGAGTCTTAGTGGACTTGGCATTCGGTCGGCCAAGAGTGATAGATTCAGAATAATGCAGGTAACAAAATAGAGCAGAACAATGATTAAGAGACAGAATCTGAAGAGATATACTTGTATTTTGGAAAAGCACGTATAGAAAAGTTGTCTAAACACAGAATATGTAAGTTAAGAAGGTCAAAAGACTTAGAGGCAGGTTGCTATTATAAGTTCAAACACTTAGCAATAAATAACACATTGGTAGAAACATATTGAAAGGGTTAAGGGAGAAACAAGTTCCCTGAGGTTACAAGATTATAAAATAAGGATGCATAATACCAAACAAGTCTCGATGAAGCACTAACTTAAAAGGTTTAAAGCTCAACTGTCCAAATTATGCTAAGTGTCCATCACAATATCAAGAGACAGACATGTTAACTTACATTATGAAGCAAAAAAAATTTAAACATGGTAGGGAAACATAAATTAAGATATCTATTCCAAAGGTCCCAAATAATCACTAAGGTTACAGAATCATGCAAACCAAAGACATGCTGAAGAACACATTAATAGGAGAGGAAGTCAAAGCCGATAGTGAAGGTCTTAACATAGATTAGAACACATTACAAATGCAAGTCAGCTCTTTCTTTCAGAACAAAGTGGGAAATCTAGCTCATGTCAAATAGCAAATGTAGACATTCAGGTATCAACACATTAGGTTAATATGAACTTAAAGGGGTCTAAATCATTCAGGTGAAGCATATTCAAATAACATATCTCAAAAACGGTAGCCTTAGGTAAAATTATATGCTAAAGAGGCTCAAAACAAGTGCAAAACTAACAAGGTTGCACACAGAAATAGCCAAAAACACATTAAGCCATGAATTTCAGAGGTAAGAATATGCAAATCATAAACACATAAGAACGAAATTTCAAAAGCCAAGTGACTTACCAAATAAACGACAACAAGAAATAACAAATTCCATAATATTCTTAATATCAACAAAGATCAAAAACCCAGAATCTTTGTGCTTCAAAGTTCCCAAGGGATTCAAAGGAACCCCGGGCAGTGCTCGCACCAAGAAAAGATTGAAAAATCGAATCCTGGTGGCCTTGGCTTTCACCCGGCAAAGAATCAAAGTATAGAACAAGAGAATGACAGAACAATAAAGTGATAGCTTCAATTTTTAGTGAATTTAGCGGTTGAAGGTCTGTCTCAAAGGGGAATAGGTAAGGGTTTGTATATTCGTTAAATCAGGCGAGTAAATAAAGAAAGAAATCAATCAAATATGAACAAAGAAAGGAACAAAATACACGCAATCATAAAGCAACCAGTAAAGGAAAGACATCAAAAATCAAACCCTAATTTGGGTTCAACATTTGAGAATTTGTCTACTGGTATGAGAAATTAACGATTCTTCCATGTATATGGATGAGATATTGTCCAGATCCTAGCGATTGAAGTTGAACAGCCCGAATCTGAGAGATGGTACTTGCCATGTTTAGGAAAGTACTAAGTGATACCATCATCTTGCAGGTAATACTGAGATAACACATAAAATGCAAGAAAATCATGGAAAGAATCCGTGATTGAGACGGAGTCGGAGAAGATTGGGAGGGCGGCTAGGGCTTTTAAGGAGAGGAGAAGAGAGGATTTAGGGGCAGCGTCTTAGAGAAAATGATAGAATTTTGGGGCGGGTTTGGTTAATTAAGAGGGAGAGTGAACGAGGGTCGTTGATCTTGAGAGATCAACGACTAAGATTTAAAATGAACGGGGCAGATCATAAAAATGGGTACCGACTGGGTCTATTAAAGGGTCGTTTGGCTTTGGGCTGGGGACTATTGGGCTAAGGATACTGGGCCAATTTTGGTCCGAAAATTAGTTTAAAGCTGGGCTACTATTTAAATACACAAATTTTGTAAAAAATAATTTATAAAAATACATAATAAATAAATAAAAATATTACTTATGCACTAAAATGATTAAAAATAATCACTTAGTATTATAAAAATATAAAAATACTATTTTGACACAAATAATATAAATAAAGAGCATTTATGTATGAGTATGGACTATTATTGCAAAATTGTGTAAATAACTTTAAAAATACTAATGTAATTATATAAGATGGAGTAAAAAAATATTTTAAACATGTATTATAGGTGCAAATAATAATTTTAGGTGACTAAGTCATCAAAAAATAATTTGAAGGAGAAATAAATAAGTATTCAAGTAATTTAAAAGATATAAGACCATGAGAAAATTATAAAATATTTGTTTAAATCCTGTAAATTAAGTAATGACATTTTGAAAATATATATATAATATTTGGAAAAATGTGAGGGCAAAATTGGGTATCAACAGCTGCCCTACTTTACTCGGGAATGATGAAAGAGTTGTCGGGTAAAGAAAATGATGACCAATTTTGGCCGAATTAAGTGAGGAATGATGTGATTTTGAAAAATGGGGGTCGAACCCTGGTTCTTGAGTTGCTTACATATCCCCGGTGTTACGGAAATCAGGTCGTGTATAGTTTTGGATCCAACGGTGAAGGAAACCGATGGAGTTGTTATAGGAATGTCTGCATGTTTTAGATAGGGTTCTTTTGGGTAGGATAGTGTCGGATGAATTTAATCGGAGTCATGCATGTGAATGTAAAACGTTACGGATGCATCATAGAGCAAATGTCTGAATGATCATAGCGTAAAAGTGGGCAACTGTTGGTGGTCGGTTACATTGAAATAGTTGAAGGATGTGAACGTTGTGAACGGAAACTGGAGCGAAGATTGCTCCCGTTTGTAGAATGGTTACTTCCTAGATTACCTGCAAAACTTAAATCACGGTGTATGAAAATATATATGGGTAATTAAACATGATGCAAATTCCCTTTGGACCGTGAAGGTTGTCTTTGGACGATGAAGATGATGTCCTTAGACCATGACGTCCTGAGACATGAAGTGTATGATAAGAGATTCTTAGGCCATGAAATGATGCCCACGGGCCATGAGGATGGTGCCTCCGGACGATGAGGCTTTGAATAATGATGTGAAATATTGAGAGATCCTCAGGCCATGACATGATGTCTCCCGGCAATGAGATTGATGCCTTCGGACTATGGTGCCTTTGGACAAGATAGAAATATTTCAGCCTATGAAATACAAAAATAGGATGCTTGGTCATACGCGAAAATGAGACAAGACAAGGCTTAGTCCTGTGTAAGATGAGGGCAATGCTTAGCCCTAGGTGAACAGAGGATAGTGATAGATCTTAGATAGCGTAGTGGATATGGTACTTAATCTTATGCAAGGAAAATCCAATGCTTATCCTTATGACAAAAGGGGAGACAAATGCTTAGTCTCGTGTGAGGAAATGCAATACTTAGCCTTATGCAATTAGGGAGGCAATGTTTAGCCTCATGCAGGAAAGGAGACGATGCTTAGTCTCATGCAGGAAAGGCAGTGCTTATCCTTATGCAATTAGGGAGGCAATTCTTAGCGTCACGCAAGAAGAGGAGACAATGCTTAGTCTCATGCAGGAAAGGCAGTGCTTAGACTTATGTAATTAGGGAGGCAATGCTTAGCCTCATGCAAGAAGATGAGACAATGCTTAGTCTCATGCAGGAAAGGCAATGCTTAGACTTATGCAATTAGGGAGGCAATGCTTAGCCTCGTGTAAGGAGAGGAGAAAATGCTTAGTCTCATGCAGGGAAAGTCAATGCTTAGCCTTATGCAATTAGGGAGAAAATTCTTAGCCTCGTGCAAGGAGAGGAGACAATGCTTAGTCTCATGCAGGGAAAGGCAATGCTTAGCCTTATGGGAGGCAATTCTTAGCCTTATGGGAGGAAATTCTTAGCCTTATGCAAGAATAAGAGACAATGCTTAGTCTCATGCAGGAAAGGCAGTGCTTAGCCTTATGCAAGAAAATGATGAGAAAAGTATTTCTTAGCTGGGGGTGTTTGCGCTAGGTAATTTGTCATCATGAAGGTAGTGACTTGATGTACCTGTGGATAATGTTGTCTTATCGTGCCTGCATCCGAAAAAAAATCATGAGTTTTGTGGGGGAAAGGTTGGTTCATGATTTTGTCTCCTTGCTCGTCCTTTGCATCTATCTTGAGATCCTGTTTGAGTTACGCTGGGCAACATCTGGCCGTCATAGAAACAAGTTTTTGAAAAATATGCAATGCATTCGATAAATATAGTTATTTGAAATGTAGTAGTATGTGACATCAAATAATTTAGATGAACTGATGACTGTGACACATTCTAGGGACATTGCGACCTCCTTGCCTCAGAATTTTGAAGGCCCCTCAAAATTCTGCCCCAGTTTAGATGCATACTTCTGACAATACTTTTGGTTGTTCCACATATGACGAATTTGGATGAACTTACGATTTTGCCCCGATTTCTGATCATGGGAAAAATGAAGATTTTATTAAGATGTGACCGAACCCACAGGGTTGCCTACGTATCCCCTCTTAAACGGGAATCAGGTCAAGCGTAGTTCAGTTACATCAAGTGAAGAAATGTATACAATCCTAAACATAGTATCTCTTGACTGCATCTGAGTTGATAGGTTTTGGCCAAATCTCTCTGTCCATTTCTGCAAGTATGAGTGCTCCTTCTTCTAGTACTCGATGAACCATGTAAGTACCTTTCCAGTTGGGTGAAAACTTCCCTTTGGCTTCATCCTGATGTGGGAAGATTCACTTTAGTACCAATTGGCCCGGTGCAAATTGCCTTGGTCTGACCTTTTTGTTGAAAGCTCTTGCCATTCTGTTCTGGTAGAGTTGACCGTGACATACCGCATTCATTCTCTTTCCGTCAATGAGGGCTAGTTGCTCGTAACGACTCTGTACCCATTCTGCATCGCTGGGCTCAGCTTCTTATATGATTCTTAGAGAAGGGATTTCTACTTCGGCAGGGATAACCACTTTCATACCGTAGACCAGCAGGTAAGGAGTTTCCCCAGTTGATGTGCGAACCATGGTACGATACCCGAGAAGAGCAAATGGAAACTTCTCGTGCCATTTCTTATAGTTATCTACCATTTTCCATAGTATTTTCTTGATGTTCTTGTTGGCTCTTCTACAGCTCCGTTCATTTGCGGCTTGTATGCTGTGGAATTCTTCTGCTTGATCTTGAAAGTTTCACACATGGCCTTTATTAGATCACTATTGAGATTGGCAGCGTTGTCAGTGATGATTGACTCTGGTACCCCGAACCGAAACAATGTGATCCCGAACAAAATCTGCGACGACCCTCTTAGTTACAGCTTTGTAAGATGCTGCCTCAACCCACTTTGTGAAATACACTAGAATGAACCTATGCCCATTTGAAGCAGCGGGTTCAATTGGACCGATGACATCCATGCCCCAAGCATAGAAAGGCCAGGGTGCACTTGTTGGATTGAGTTCATTGGGTGGCACTCGTATCATATCAGCATGTATCTGGCATTGGTGACACTTCTGGACATACTTGATGCAGTCCATTTCCATAGTCATTCAGAAATGTCCTTCTCTTAGTATCTTCTTGGCTAAGACAAAGCCATTCATGTGCGGTCCGCAAGTTCCGGCATGTATTTCCTCTAGCAATCTAGATGCTTCATTGGCATCGAACACCGTAATAATCCCAGGTCTAGAGTCCTTCTGTACAGAATTCCTCTGCTTTGAAAGAAATGGTTGGCTGACCTTCGGAGTGTGCGCCTTATGCGTTTGAGTTCCGTGTTCCGGATACTCTTCTTTTGCCAAGTATTCATTGATGTCATGGAACCATGGATTAGATGGAGTTCTTGTCTAAGTGTTGTATCCTGGAAGATAAAGTGGCCAATGCATCTGCAAACTCGTTCTAAATCCTCGGAACATGTTTGAACTCTATCTTTGTGAACCTCTTGATCATCTCTTGTACACAGTACAGATATGGTAATATTTTGGTGTTCTTGGTAGCCCATTCTCCTAAAACTTGATGTACCAAAAGATTAGAAACTCCAATCACTAGTAACTCCTGAACATTCATGTCAATGGCTAACCTGAGTCCCAGGATGCAAGCCTCATATTCTGCCATATTGTTGGTACATGGAAACATGAGTTTTGCAGATACCGGATAGTGTTGTCCAGTTTTTTATACTAAGACAGCTCCGATATCCACTCCTTTGAAGTTTGCAGCTCCATCGAAGAACATTCTCCAACCATCATATACCTCGGTGATATCTTCTCCTACGAATGATACCTTTTCGTCGGGAAAATACGTTTTCAATGGTTCTTATTCTCCCTCTACAGGATTTTCTGCCAAATGATCTGCCAACACTTTCCCTTTGACCGCCTTCTGAGTTACATAGATGAGGTCGAATTCACTCAGCAATATCTGCCACTTTGCTAACTTTCCCGTAGGCATGGGTTTCTAGAAGATGTATTTCAGTTGATCCATCCTTGATATGAGATATCTGGTGTATACACAGAAATAATGCCTCAACTTTTGAGATACCCATGTCAAAGCGCAGCAGGTGCACTCCAGCAAAGAGTATCGGGCTGCGTAAGGTATGAATTTCTTACTCAAATAATATATTGCTCGCTCCTTTCTTACGCAACCAAAAGACCCATCTAGTACAGACAAATAAAGCAGCAAAGTCTTCCTGGTTCTGGTGGGACCAGGACAGGTGGTTTAGACAAATACTCCTTGATTTTGTCGAAGGCTTTCTGAAATTCTTCCGTATAGTTTCTTGCAGCATCTTTCTTATGCATTTTGAAGATCGGCTCACAGATCACAGTTGATTGTGCTATGAAATAGCTGATGTAGTTGAGACGCCCTAAGAAACTCATCACATCTTTCTTATTCTTCGGAGGAGGCAAGTCCTGGATAGCTTTGACCTTTGACGGGTCCAATTCAATCCCTCGATGACTGACGATGAATCCTAACAATTTTCCAGCAGGAACTCTGAAGGAACACTTTGCAGGATTCAATTTCAGATTGTACCTTTGAAGTCGATCAAAGAATTTCCTCAAGTCTGCTATATGATTTGTGCTTCTTCTGGATTTGATGATGTCGTCATCCGTGTACACCTCTATTTCCTTGTGTATCTGGTTGTGGAAAATGGTTTTCATGGCTCTCATGTAGGTGGCTCCAGCATTCTTTAAACCAAACGACATCATTTTATAGAAATACATTCCCCATGGTGTGATAAAGGTTGTGTTTTCGGCATCCTCTTCATCCATCCAGATCTGATGATACCCCGCGAAGCAATCTACAAAGGATTGGAGTTCATGCTTCACACAGTTATCGATCAGTATGTGTATAGTGGGAAATGGGAAATCCTCTTTGGGACTTACCCTGTTTAAATCTCAGTAATCAACACACAGTCTGACTTTCCCATCTTTCTTCAGAACTGGCACAATGTTGGCCAACCAAGTCAGATATTCAACCACTCTGAAAACCTTGGCTTTGATTTTCTTGGTGACCTCCTATTTTATGTTCAAACTCATATCCGGCTTGAATTTTCTGAGCTTCTATTTTACCGGTGGACACATGGGATCGGTAGGTAGCTTGTGAGCCACTATGGATGTGCCCAAACCAGTCATATCATCATAGGACCATGCGAAGATATCTTTATACTCTTTTAGGAATCAGACATACTCTTCCTTCTCCGATGGTGATAGGTGAATGCTTGTACATTTCCTTGACAGTTTTGGAGTCCCCTAAGTTAATTGATTGAGTCTCGTCTAAATTAGACTTAGGCTTGTTTTCAAAGTTTTCCACTTATCTGACAATTTCCTCAGGTATTATATCGTCTTCCAGATCCTCTGAATCACTATCCTTATATTGCGTTGTCTCATTACATGTCACAGTCGTAGCTTCATCGGGATAGGTGATAATAATGTTGTAGAGAGAAAAATGTAAAGAATAACAATAAATAATAAAAATAGCAATGCATTAATAAAATCTTGAAAAGCGTCAACAAGTACGGCTTGATGACTTGAGCAATACGTTCAAAACAAGATACTGAAAATGTCTTAGATGCTCAAAAATTGCTTTAAAATAATTGATGCTAATTGCCAGGCTACCCAGGAACTCGACGGGCCCGGGATGGTGTAGCAGTCCAATTCTTGAGAACATCTCCACTTTCAACGGTCTGAATGGTAAAGTATTCCTCCTCCTCCTCCTCCTCAACTATCGCACTGCAATCCATGTCTTCGCCATCCAGAATCAGCTTCCTTATACCAGCTAAGGCTTCATCCTCCTCAGACCCCACATCATGTCAGCTTGCTGAAATGTCTGGTGCAAATGTGGTAGCGGTTATTCTAGTTGATAATAAGGACCGCGCCATGGTGGCGACCAATCCTGGTACTCTTGCCAAGTATATTCATATCCAAGCGCGAAACGGGTACCATAATGCTGCTGTTGTACGGGTTTGGTAATCCCTTGGAGATTCTTGTCGAGACCCTTGCCAGGTGCATACCATGTCCATAGCAATGCTTTCTATTTTGTTTATCCACCATTTGTCCTTTTCAATTGCGTTGACGCGCTCAATGAGATGGTATGTTTCTCGACCCAGCTTCTTCTTGTTCTCGATGACTGGAACAGTCTGGTTGGTATAGATGGGATTACTCTCATCTCCATGGATGATCACCTCCTGATGGTTCCATTCAAACTTCATAGCCAGATGCAGAGTAGAAGACACTGCCCCAGCGGCATGTATCCAGGGTCATCCCAACAATAGATTGTAGATAGCAGATATATCCAGCACTTGAAACTCAATATCAAACCAGGTTGGTCACATCTATAGGCTGAGGTTGATTTCTCCAATTGTGGCTCTTTGAGATCCATCAAACGCCTTCACAAATTCATGCTTCCTGCTCGTATCTCGTGCAGGACTTTACCCAACCTCTTCAGAGTGGTCAGTGGACATATATTGAGACTCGAACCCCAATCTATCAAGACCCTAGTGATGAATTTATCCTCAAATTGCATTGTGATGTAGTGCCCTGTTGTGACTTAGTCCTTCTGGCGGCAACTCGTCTTCATGAAAAATGATTTTGTGTCTTTCCAGTACCTGCCTGACCATATTGGCCATTTCCCCACTAGTGATGTTGGTGGGTACATAAGCTTTACTCAGCACCTTCATCAGGGCATTCATGTGTGTTTCATAGTTTTGTAGCAGTGACAAGATAGATATCTGATCGGGAGTTTTGTTCAAATGGTCAACCACATAGTATTCTCTTGCTTGTAATTTTCTCCAAAGGTCGTCAGGGCCAGTCTCACCAATAGGTGGCTTAGGAGCAGCTTCTTTGCTTGTTCCTCCCAAGTGCTCTGGTGTATAAAACCCTGCCAGTTCTAGTCATGCCTTGTGTTGCACCTGTTTCTTCTATTTTCACGTTTCCTTTCCTTCTCGCTTCCGAAACATAATCCCATGGTATAACATCATACTTATAAGACTGTATGGATGCTAACCTCACAGTAAAGGGTATGTTACCTTGACTTCAAGCGGTGTTGGTGCAGTTACCTCTAATTCAAATGGTTCTTGGGTTTATACTGTAATGGGTGTGAGGGTGACTTAAGATGTTTTTGGATCATCCCCCTCTCGAATGAGTCCAATTGACCCCTCCGGATCCCATTCTTCATCGGTCTCTATCACATTCACTCTCTCACCTCTCTGATCCGGGAGAGGGTTGTTATGAACATTGGGTGCAGCTTCTTTTGCCTGTATGACCTTGGTGTCGATCAATGTCTGATTCTTGTCCTTCAAAGTATGACACTCATCAATGGTATGTCCCTTCATTCCTGAGTGATAGGCACATGACTTGTTTGGGTTAATCCACTGAGAAGAGTTTCCATAGCAACGGCGGGAATGGGAGTGACATAACCAACTTCAGTCTCTCATACAATTGGTCTATGGGTTCAGCGATTTGGATGTATTTTATGGATGGTCTGCGGTCGAAGTTTGGTCTTGGATTTTGGTAATTTTGGCGGGCGGGTAGTGGTGAGTGATAATATGTGGGTTGGGTGTTATAGGTGCGGTAGGTGGTAGCAGGTTGTTGGTATCTGGGGGGTGACGACTGGTATGTGGGTTGAGGTATTTGGTATGTGAGAGGAAATTTAGGACCTTGGGCCACCATTACAGCACCCACTTCTTTCTTCTTAGAGATACCTCCTGACTACAAAGCTTTATTTGTGGCCTGCAGTGCTTCGAAACTTGTCACCATTCCGCTCTTAATTCCTTCTTCTATTCTTTCTCTCAACTTGATGATGTCAGAGAATTTATGGTTTTCAATAACCATCAGCCTTCCATAGTACTGCGGGTCTTGAGCTCTAACGAAGAACTTATTTATTTGTTCTTCTTCAAGTATTGGTCTTACTTTCGCAGCTTCAGACCTCCACCGAGTAGCATACTTGCAGAAAGTTTCTGTTGGTTTCTTCTTGAGATTTTGAATGTAGAGAACGTCTGGTGCATTTTCTATGTTGAACCTGAATCGGTCCATAAATTCTGACGTCATGCTCACAGTTAACCCACTTATTCGAGTTCTGACTAATGTACTAAGACAAAGCATCTCTTGTAAGGCTTCTCATGAACAACTTCACACGGATCCGTTCATCTTTGCCCACTCCTACAAGTTTGTCACAATATGTCCTTAAATGTACCTTCAGATAACCAGTTCCATCGAACATTTCGAACTTGGGAGGTTTGTAACCCTCCGGCAGTACCACATCTGGTTGAATGCACAAATCCTCATAATTCAAACCTTCAATGCCCTTACCACCTTCGACGCTTTGAACTCTGCCAATGAGCTTCTTGAGTTCTTCCGTCATGTTCTTGATGAGCATGTCCTTCTCGGTTGATTCTGGTATATAGAGCATGTCGCACCTGCGGAAGTCACTAACTCCCACAGTCTCCACACCTGCGAGCTTTATGCGCATCCGCGGGCATCGCAGATGCGAAACCTCCACGCACTTGCGACCCCAGGCCAACTCTCAATTCTCGCATTTGCGCTTCCATCTCCGCACGTGCAAGTCCGCACCTGCGGTTCCCACTCCGCAGGTGCAAAACACCAGACACCAGAAAAACTACAACAATGGCCTAAGTCCAAAAAATTCATCCGTTAAGCATCTGAAAAACACTCGAGGCCCCCGGGACCTCAACCAAACGTACCAACCAATCCTACAACACCGTACGATCTTAATCGAGCCTTCAAACCACATTGAACAACATCAAAAACATGAATGGAGCACAAATTCAAGCCTAAGGAACTTTGAATTTTCAAAATTCTACAAATGACGCCGAAACATATCAAACCTACTCCGAATGACTTCAAATTTCACACACAGGTCACAAATGACACTACGAACCTACATCCGCTTCCGAAATTCTATTCCAGGCTCGGTATTAAAATTTCCACTGCCGACCGAATCGCCAAAATCCAACTTTCACTAATTCAAGCGTAAATCTACTATGGACCTCCAAAACACATTCCAGATGCCCTCCTAAACCCAAAATCACCATACGAAGCTGTTGACATCATCCATAACTCATTCTATAGGCCGTTTACACAAAAAAATCAAATTCCGATCAAATTCTCACTGCTTAAGCTTCCAAAACTAGAATCCTTCTTCCAATTCGACTCTGAATCATCCGGTAACTGAATCCAACCATGCACACAGGTTGATATACTTAATGTGAAGTTGCTCAAGGCCTTGTGCTGCCGAACGGAGCTTAAATTCTCAAAATGACCGATCGGGTCGTTACAAAAAGCGTCCCTTAGAAATCCTTATTCTTATTTTTGAAATGAAAAATTGAAAGATCACTTGTATGAGTTCCTAAATGTTTCTTCTTTCTCTAGGATAAGACGCCATACTTTTCGATGACTCTTACATATGCTCTGTGAGTTTGGTGTCGCATTACATAACTTATACAATTTTGACATTTTGGTTTATTATCATATTTGATTAAAAAATATTGGTATAACTTAATAGAAAATTTATTATAAATTAGAGAATTATTATAAATAAATATTTCATTCATCTTGTAAACATGAAAAATTATATAAATTTTTTTTAATAATATATTTTAAAA
This sequence comes from Nicotiana paniculata, assembly GCA_005239505.1. Lineage (NCBI taxonomy): Eukaryota > Viridiplantae > Streptophyta > Magnoliopsida > Solanales > Solanaceae > Nicotiana > Nicotiana paniculata. The sequence continues at coordinate 104,136 of ML352877.1, forward strand.
TTAATGTCACAAACATTACTTGAATAAATGAGAGATAATAACTTAAAGATGCCAATTAAAATAATAATAGCGTAAAAGACATTTAAGGATTTATGTGATGTTATTTCGACTTTTTGCTAACACGTCTATATTGTTATATACTACTGAATTTGATAAAATAATACAAGAAGTACCGCGTAACTAATGTTTTGATGACCCAAAAAGTCATCTCTCATTTTTACAAGTCAAAACGGTATTTCAAGGTCTTGAAAACCTCCTTTTATTTTACCTCGTTTTGCGTGTGCAGCCCCGGCGTATAGCCGGGAAGCTTTTATATGAAAAACTGAGAAAAATGCTGGTTTTGCCTTTAATTGAATTTAAGTCGATTTCGGTCAACATTTTGGGTAAACGGGCCCGGACCCGTGATTAATATGGGACTTGGGTGTATGCCCGGAATCGAATTCCGAGGTCCCAAGCCCGAGAAATGAATTTTTGAAAGAAGTTGTTTTATTGAAAATATAGGAGTTTTTGGAAATTTGGTTATATTTGAAATTTATGGTATTGGGCCCGTATTTTGGTTCTAGAGTCCGGTACAGGTTCAATATGATAATTATGATATGTCTGTAAAATTTGGTAAGGAACGGAGGTCGTTTGACGTGATTCGGACCTACGGTTGTAAATTTTGATACTTTGAAAGTTTTGGAAGTTTTCTTTGATTTTTATGATAAATTCATTGCTTAAGATGTTATTTTGGCGATTTGATCGCACGAGTAAGTCGTGGGACGTTTTTGAGGTTATGTGCATATTTTATTTGGAGTCCCGAGGGCTCGGGTGAGTTTCGGATAGGCGTCGGGGTATTTTTAGACTTAGAAAATCTGGTGTTATTGTTCTTTGCTGGTGTCCGGGTGTTTGTTCTATGCGAACGCGTGGTAACCCACGCGAATGCGAAGGGTAAACGGGGAATGGGCAGGATTTGTTCTATGCGGACGCACTTGCTGGGACGCGAACACGGAGCTTTGGGTAGGTTGCTCTATGCGAACTCGTCCAGCCTTCGCGAACGCATAGAGTATAGGGGGCCTGGGGGTTGGGTAGCCTATAGCACTGTGCGAACGCGGCCTGTGGCCCGCAAACGTGTAGGCCTGGGGGATTAAGCCTATGCGAACGCGGCCAAGGCTCACTAACGCATAGGGTAAGTGTCCAGTGTTTTAAAAAACGGTAACAAAAACGGGCATTCTTCAAAAACTCATAACTTCTTCTTCCAAACTCCAAATTGGGCGATTTTTGAAAGGGAACTTCACTACAAATTCATAGGTATGTACTCTTAGACTCATTTTCTTCTATTTTCATTAATACCCATTAGATTTCTAGGCCTAAATCATGTTCTTAAGGGTAGAAAATTAGGGATTTGGGTAGAGTTAGGGCTTTTTGTATAATTGGGATTTAGACCTCGTTTTGGGGTTGGATTTCAAGATTTATTTCATATTCAGACTCATGGGTGAATGGGTGATCAGGTTTTGGTCCGAACCTCGTGTTTTGACCAAGCGGGCCCGGGGTCGATTTTTGACTTTTTGGGAAGAATGATAGGAAATCTGTAATTAAGTATTGGAATTGAATTATTTAGCATTTATTGATGTTATTGAGTCAATTATGTCTAGATACAATCGATTTGGAGTCGAGTTCAAAAGAAAAAGCGGTGATTGAGGCTTGATTTTAGTCGTGGAAGTCGAGGTAAGGCTTGATATTGATTTTGGTCGTAAATATGTGATTTTCATTGATATTTACTGTATTATAGCTTAAATTTCACTTTAGTGGTTGTTCATT